>APFE031221608.1:160154-179487 GCA_000404065.3 Pinus taeda
TCTTTATCTTCAATGTTTGGGAACACCACTGTGGAGAATCCCTTTGACCCAAGATGTAGGTCAATGCTTCCTTTGGGTTTCCAGTGATACTTGATCCACGTTTGTAAAGATTTTTCTGTGGGCCATAGTCCCATAAATTTACAGATAATAGCGTAGTTTCCCATGTGTTGCCTGTGCGCCTACAGAGCAGGATCATTTAATATTACTTTGGGAGTGATTTCTGCTTTAGGCTTGCAAGGTCCCTGTTGCTTTTGGACTCTTGAACCCTGATTTTTGTCTTCTTCCTCCTTGTCCTTTGTGCTACTATTTACCTTGGTCTTGGTCCCATCTGTTCCATTTTCTTTGTTCCTGTTTCTTTCCTCAGCCTAGCCTTTGCTGTTTATCACCGGTGATTTACCTTTGTTGGATACCGTGTCCTTGTAGGAGGGAGTCGAGCTCCCTCCTCTGCCGCCCACCATTAGAAACAGTCTGTGCAATTCTCTAAACCCTCGCTACTTGCTCCTGCCTCCCTCGCCAGCCAACTATTTAATTTATATAACTACACATAGTTTAAATATATAATATATATATAGTATATATATATATATATATATAATATATATATAATTATATGATAAATAATAATATATATAAAATATATATATATATTATGTGCGTGTGTTGTGGAGAATGATTATAAGAGATCCTTTTGTCAAGGTCATTATTTGAAATTTTGCGTATCAAAAACTATGAAGCGTTGAAAAATTTTTTGAACTGAAAATTTAAAAGCATGCATGTAAAAAAAATTATATGAAGTGTGGAATTTGTTTTATTTATTAATTATATTTTTTAAGAATTATTTTAATTAATATTAATATATATATAAATATATATATATTATATTATATATATAAATATATAATATATATTAATATATATAGATATATATATATAAATTATTAATTTTGTTGATGGGGGGAAGATAAATTGTTCTCACAAATTATTTGAGTCAAATTAGTAATAATAATAATTATTAATGATGATGATGAAAAATGATTAAAACTCTAATTAAATTAATAAATTGAAAAAATAAATATATTGTATTTTTGTAATTTATTTTTATGCTTGAGGAGTATTAAAAGAAGCTTATTATGATTTCCAAAATTTTGATGATTTATGAGGTTAGAAAGATCACTATAGTAATAGATATTTTAAGATTGAGGTTTGATATTTGTGTAAGTAAGGTTCTCTACAAAAATGCATTTTTCATCTTCGACCCTCTTAGTGTCACAGAGATAATAATTTCTTGAATATCATGGTGTTTTGAAAATTTCCCAATTCTTAATTTCAATATGTAGCTCATAGGAATTCCTTCGTATTTTAGCAATGTTAATTTTATTCTTTGTTCAAGTCAAAACTAAAAAATATGTTTGATTTTCAAAATTAAGCTTGATCATATCCTTTATTATTTTAGCTTCCTTTATTTTCTAACTCTTTATTGCACCACAAATTCTCTTTAAATTGATTGGAAGGGAAAATTAAAAGGAAAGAATGGAGTATATGTGGAAGTTGCAACTTCGAACTTCAAACTTAATTAAAAGGTGGATAAGTTGGAACAATATACGTAATACTATTTTTAACTTTTTCAATATCATAAATGATTACATTTGTTGGAAACCAAGAGAATATTGTAGGGGAGGGGGGTGAATCACTATTGTAGGAATTATTACGAGTTTGTTTGTTTGTATGTTTGTTTGTTTGTTTGTTTGTTTGTTGTTGTTTTTGTTTTTGTTTTTTTTTTATACTTTGTGCAAGAATATTGGGGAACCATTACACACTTCAACAATTAAATAAATTTCATGACAAGAAATAATCCCAGCAATCACAATTGAACACAAAGAACAAATAGATTCTTCAAGACTGATCTTTTATTGCTTCACAAGGAAAGCTACAACTTCTTGTTACAATTCTCTAGCTACAACCAATAGGAAGCTACAACTCCACGATTTATCATCTACAAATGAATGGACCTACAACCCCAAATACTTTCCAACACCCTCTGGAAGTATCACCGACCCCTGATTTGCAAGGTACAACTTGCTTGACACTCAATGAGTCACCTTTCATCCATTCTCACACTAAAGCCATAAATTCCTTCCCTTCTTTAAAAGTAAAACAATTCAATTTCTCAATCACCAACACCTTCAACAATCCCTGATCACTGAGAAACACCAACATCAACCAAACTAGATAACACCAGAACACATAACATCTCTGAAAAACTTCTTTACTAAAGCCTACTTATAAAGAATTTGTCTTGATATTTTTGGCTTCTCTTTCTTTCCTTTGATTGTTGCATGCATCCTTATTTTTTCCTTTGACCTATTCATTTTAGTCCTCTAAATGTGTTCACCATGTTATCTAACCTTGATCATCCTTTTATGCCAACTAAACTGAGTTATTTCACTGATTTTAGCTAATCTGACCTTTTACAAGTTTTAGTAGAAGTTTTTCTATTTTTACTTGCAGATAACTTTGGCTTTAATTTCTAAATTCAATACCAAACTAATAGTTCTATCATTTTTAGCATTTAGAACCTTTTCCCAGACCCTTTACCTATTTTTATTACATATCATTAGGTCTATGTGACCATTGGCTAAGCCCTTAGGTGCTAAACCAGTTTATGCCCCACAAGGCTTAATTTTCTTTGTTATTATGCTCACATGCCCTTGGTTTATTTCTACGTGAAATGACCAAGGGTCAGGTGCTAATTCTAGAGCTCCCAATCCAAACATTTATCTATCTGAGTCTCTATATAAACTGGCAGGGTCACACTGCTATGTTGATGTGTCCCATGGGAACCACTATCCTACTTTGTGATTGGCTATCATTGTCCTCTGTGTCCTGATGCTTTCCTACCAGACGTCATCCACGATATGTTAACAACCTGTCATGGTCATCCCAATGGGATGAGGTGTTGTGTGGGGTCGTCTAGACACCTTCCTGATTGGTTACCGTCTTCCAACATTTCATTTGCCGACGTGTCTTGACTTCCCGATCCAAGGGATCAGTTTAGTGATAAAAATTAAAAGTGCTAAAAAAATGCTCGAAACTTGTATGATTGGATAGTTCTTGGTGATCTGAATCCAATGAAACTCATTTCACTCAAAACCGATATCAGATGCTCCCAACATTGCGTTTTTATCGATTTGCTAAACAATTAAAATTTTAAAAGTGACTTTGCAGGGATGCCTAGTCAGTAAACTGTACACTGACTAACCAATGACTGGACAGGGTTATTGCGAACCCCATCATCCAATGGTATGAGGACAAGTGACATGTATTTATTAGTTCGAATTGGTGGCATATTATTGATTTAAGTGTGATGGCATGGACCAATCAGGAGATGCCACACGCGCCAATCCCTAGCTACCACGTGGCCTCCTATTAGCCATAAAATTTTGGTTTGGGTCAAAATTGACCTCTGCAAGGTTCAAACACATGACCTTCCACCTGAAAACTAAGCCTTCCACCGACCCACCTACATTGGTTCTTATTAACTATGGGCTTTAATTACTATTTAAGGTTTGTGTTATGCACCATTACAGTAAGGGGTTCAGGCTAAGCCCTAGCCCTTGGCCACTAGAGAGCCACGGGACCGAAGGCATAGGTGGGGGGCCATGGTCTAGGCTTTAGGTTGCCCCACGATTACAACCTTGACCACAAAACGAAGCCAGTGTTAAACGCAAGACGAAAGGCCAATGGAGAGGGGTCATGCCACAACGGGCTAGCCCTAAGGACATGGTTCCATGAAACCACAGGTGCAAAGGAAAAAGAGGTCCAACCCTAGGTCATATGACCCATAATATGGCGACCAATAGAGAGAAAAGGGCACAAAGAGCTGTTAGCTTTGGACTAGGCATCTTTGACACCCAACACAATCGCATGGTGCCACATGATCACATAATTAAGAATTAGGGGCTTAATGGGAGAGTTATCCATCCTACAATTTTGCCTGCCAAGTGGGAATGTAGGCCAAGTTTGCGTACCATTTTTTTATTTGGGCACTTAAGCCAGATTTGGGGTGAATTGTAAGATCACTAGTCAGAAAATTGGGAAAAGGGAGGAAACAATCCTAACTTACTCAATTTTTTACCAAATCAGGTGCAGAAAGAACCAAAATGGGGGTTTTTGATAGTGTTGGATCCATTGGACACATTAGTTCTGTTCTTTGAGATTTTTAAAACATGTAAATACACTTTTCAAAATTTTTAATGAAAGAGACCCTCCATTGGAAGCTGGACTAGGAGATGTAGCCCAAGAGATGGGTGAACTCCTTTATCATGCTTTATGTTATGTGTTTCAAATATGCTTATTTGTCTCTGTTTGGGTGTAAAATTTGGTTAAAATGTAATTGTTGATGTGTTTAGTAAATTGATCCTCTACTGAAGACACATATAATTTTCACTTGTAAATTGTTAAAAATATTCAAGTTTACACATACAAATCATTTTGGTATGAGAAAAATAAGTTATTGTGAAGATTTGATATGTTTGCGAGTGTTTTTCTGATGCTTACAAGGTTGAAGCATAAAATAGGAGAAGGAGAACTTATGGAGACAAGATCTCAAATTGTTTCAAGGAGAACAAACACACCTCAAGCTTCAATAGTCATGGCAGATGAAGAAGGTCATGAAGGGGTGTCTAAAGATGAGAAAACTTTCAGAAAATAATTCTTTGAGATGTCTAAGATGGTTAAGGTTATGTATGAGGAGAGGAATTCTAGAATGTATGGAGAAATCTCAAAGCCTTCAAAAGGAGATGGAGGAAAAGGAGACAAGTGTCCAAACGGGAACGGAGGGAATGATGACAAACCATCACCCTCACCTCCATCCTCATCCTCATCTTCAACTTCTTCTACCCTTTCACAAACACCTCTGAATTCCCCAAGGGGTAATGGTAAAACTCCTTTTCTTAAGGTTGAAATTAAGTTTTAATTGCCTATGTACAATGGAGAGGTAAATGCAGAGAGATTATATAATTGGATTCATCATATTGAACTGTATTTCAGGATAACAAGAATCAAAGATGATGAAACCAAGATTCATCTTGCTTCTCTTAGAGTGGAAAGTGCGACACTAATTTGGTGGGAAGCCAAAACTCAAGAGGACATGAAGAAACATGGTAAGGTTTTATTCTCTTGGAATAATTTTGTTGTTCCAAGAAGAAGGTAGGTTTCTCCATTAGCATACATGTAGAAAGCTATTATGGATTGTCAAAACTTTAGGCAAGCTAAGGGGACAAATTTTCAAAGATATACTCAAGAATTTAGGAAAAGAGATTTTATTTTGGGCATAGACTTGTCTTCACAAGATATTTTTCTTAAATACATTGGAGGATTGCATAGTTATTTGAGACAAACAATTCTCATGTTTAACCCTACAAAACTAGATGAAGTTTGTGTATAGGCAACTCATTTAGAAGTAAGAGGGAAGAATGTTCCTGAAGAGGGTAGAAAAAGGCCATTCAAGAATGGTAACAAAGGAAAGGGGAAATTTAAAGGCAAAGGCAAGAAAAATGCTTCAGTCAAGAAAGAGGGAGAAAAGCTCACCTGTAAACATTGTTCAAAATACGAACATTATGAAGACCACTGTTGGAAACTTCAACTAGAAATGAGACACAAAAGGTTCAACAACAAAGGGAAACGAAAGACTGTTGTAAGTTCACAAGATGATTTAGGATCTAACTCTAGGGATGAAACATAGATAACATCCATGGGATTCAAAGGTAAGGACTCTATTGCAGGTACTAGTTCTTCAAGTAGTAACCTCAATGAAAATCAACATGAATTTAAGGAAAGAATAGAGATTTTCCACATTAGAGTCATTTCAAAAAATACCAAGATAGATACACTATTTGATAGTGGTTCACAAGCAAACCTGATTTCTGAAGACACTATCAAGAAATTGAATTTGGAAACAACTCTTCATCCTAAACCATATCATTTAGGTTGGATATGTGAAAATGCAAAATTTCATGTGAAAAAAAGATGTAAATTAAGATTTTCCATCACTACAAACTTTATAGATGAAGTAGAACTTGATGTCATTCCACTTGATATTTGTGGTATTTTTTTGGGAAGTATATGATATGAGAGCCATAGTTCACAGCCATGAGAACAAATATCACTTGTTTAAAAATGGAGTTGAGTACATTGTTAGAGAACATAACAAGAAGTTGAATTTGTCACTTGTAAATGTTGGACAAATGAAGAGGCTAGTCAATGCTACTAAGAATTTTGTACTTTTGATGATCAAAACCAAAGATAATGTTGAAAATGAAACTTTCCAACGATGTGATACAAAATTAAAATATTATTTGTATGTGGTTGTTAACACATATGATGAGATGTTTCGGGAACCCAAAGGATTGGCTCCTAAAAGAGGTATCCAACATGATATCCAATTGCAAGAAGATTGTCCTCTTCCAAATATTGGCATGTACAGGATGTCAGTTATGGAGAATGAAAATATTAAAATACAAATACAAGATTTTCTTGACAAAGGGATCATCAAACCAAGCACATCACCATCTGGGTCACCAATTGTGTTAGTAGCAACGAAATATGGTACATGGCACATGTGTGTAGATATCAGGGCATTGAACAAGATAACAGTAAATAATTGTTAGCCTCTTCCTCGAATTGATGATTTTCTTGATCAATTGAAAGATGGTGTGTATTTCACTAAGTTGCACTTGAGAAGTGATTATCATTAGATTATGTTTGCTGAAGGAGACACATGGAAGACAACTTTCAAAACAAATCAAGGTTTGTCTGAATGGATGGTTATTCCATTTGTGATTTGTAATGCTCATGCAACATTCATGTGAGTTATGAATGATGTCTTAAGGCCTTTTCATGATGATTTTGTATTTGTTTACTTAGATGACATATTGATATTTAGAAATTCTCGTGAAGAACATGTCACACATGTAAAACAAGTCTTAGATGTCTTGAAGAAAGAAAATTTGCTTTTAAAGATGTCTAAAAGTGAGTTTGGAAAGATCTTGTTAATTTATTTGGGACATATTGTTGGAGGGGGTGAATTGAAGATAGTTCCCTCAAAGGTAAAATTAAATTTTGATTGGCCTAAGCCCACTAATGTAACTGAGGTGAGAAGCCTTTTGGGAGCATCCCAATATTGGAGAAAGTTTATTTCTAACTTTTCTTGAATTGTTGCTCCATTACATGCCTTGACAAGCATTAAGCAAGTTTTTCATTGGGGAGGCAAGTAGCAAAAATTTTTACAACTCCATTTATTTCACTTCCTGATTTACAACAACCATTTGAGATACAAAAAAATGCAAGCAACTATTCCATGGGAGCGGTCTTGATGCAACATGATAATCCCATATGTTAAAATTCTGAAACTTTTAATGGTTTAGTACTTAACTATCATATGTATGACAAGGAATTGTATCCATTGGTGAAAATTGTGAAAAAGTGGAAACATTATTTGATGGGAAATGAAGCTATCATTCACACTGATCATCAACCATTGCAATACTTGCAATCACAAACTAAGTTGTAGCAAGCGAGGCACTTCAGATGGATGGGTTTCTTGTAGAAATTCCACTTGGGGATAAGGTATAAGAATGGTATCTATAATAAGGTTGTTGACATGCTTTCTAGACCAATTTTTAGTGCTTTAGTTATTCTTAAGCATAATTCTATCATCCATGAGAGCTATGTTGAACAATATGCTTTAGATGAAGACTTTAGAGATGTATATGCAACTTTGTGTTAAGGAAACCAAGTAGAGGAATTGGATTACCATGTGCATGATAAAATTTTGTATAATCTTGGTAAGTTATGCATTCCACAAGGTGAAAGAGTCAACATCATAAGGGAGGTGGATACTTCTCTTATTGCTGGCCATTTCGGTGTAGGCAAGACGGTGGCACAATTACAAAGGTATTGTTATTGGCTTAGAATGAATGGAAGTGTATCAAGATATGTAAGAGGATGTTCTTTATGTGCTAGAAGTATGCCTAGCAATAGAAAGTTAGGATTGTATACTCCACTTCCAAGTCATTCCCATCCTTGGGAAAGTGTTTCTATGGACTTTGTAGCAGGACTTCCTATGTCTAAAAGAAATCATGATTATCTTTCTGTTGTGGTGGATCATTTCATAAATATGTGTATTTTGATGCCTTGTAAGCAGCAGGTTAAAGCTAAACAGACTACACAAATTTTCTTTCAACATGTATGGGTACATTTTGGATTGCCCAAATCCATTATTTCTGATCGAGATTCTTGATTTGTCTCAAAATTTTGGTTAAGCTTATGGGCACTCATCAAAACTAAGTTGAAAAAGAGCACAACATTCCATCCACAAACCGATGGTCAGACATAAGTGGTAACCATAAAAATAGTACATCTTCTTTGTGGTTATTTCAGAAAACATCCCAAGCTTTGGGATGAACACTTACACTATATTCAACATGATTATTATTGGGCAAAGCATTCATCAACTCAAACATCTCCATTTGAGACATGCTTTGGTTACTTACCAAAATATCCTTTAGATTTTATCTTTGGGAAGTATGTTGCTATTGATGGTTATTGTGACATTGATAAGGCCAAGCAGTTCATTGAGAAAGTTTAATTGGTGCATCAAATGGTTCAAGAATAGTTGGAAAAGATCCAATCCTAGTACAAGACAAGGCATGATAAGCATCGTGTTGACTATAGTTTCCAAATTGGAGATGAAGTTTGGCTATACATTAGAAAAGAGAGGCTTAAAGGAGAAGCTAAAATGTTGAAAACAATAAGGTATGGTCCATTCAAGATTGTTGAAAAGATTGGTAACAGTGCCTTCTGTTTGGATTTACCTCCTTATATACAAATGTATGGGGTTGTTAATGTTAAGAATTTGAGACTATGTGAACCTCCTTTGATTGATGATCAAGGTGAGAATGTTAAGATTCCTTCAATAGAATATTTTTCTTTGGAATTTATTGAAGACTTGCAATAGGATAGCATCCTTGAGAGAAGGAAAAGAACTTCAAAATGAGGGAATGTGGAATACCTTCACATTTGTATCAAAGGCACAAATCCAAGAAAAGCTAAGTGGATTGAGAAGGGAAGGGTGAGGGAACTGTACCCTCATATATTTTTTGACTGATAGTAGTCTTTTGGAGGTCAAAAATCTTCCAATGGGGATGAGTGATCCAAGGGATCAGTTTAGTGCTCAAAATTTAAAGTGCTAAAAGATGCTTGAAACCTATATGATTGGATATATCTCAATGATATAAATCCAAATCATCTCGTTCCACTCGAAACCAATATTGGATGCTCCTGATATTGCGTTTTGATCGATTTGCTAAACATCTAAAAATTTAAAAATGTTTTTGGAGGGATGCCCAGTCAACAGTCCGTACACTGATTGGGCAATGGTTGGAAATGGCGACTGTGTATCCCCTTCAACCTATGGTATGAGGATATGTGGCAGATTGTTATTGGTTCTAATTGGTAGCCTATTATTGGTTTAAGTGTGATTAGGTGGACCAATCAGGAGATGCCACATGAGCCAATCCCTAACTACCACGTGGCCTCCCATTGGCCATGTAAAATGTTGGTTTGGGTCCAAACTAACCTCTGCAAGGTTTGAATGCATGGCCTTCCACTTAAAATCCAAGCCTTCCACCAACCTGCCTACATTAGTTCTTATTAATTATGGTCGTTAATTGCTATTTAAGGATTGCGTTATGCGCCATTGGGGGAAGGGGGCCAGGCTAAGGCCTAGATCCTAGCCACCCGAGCACCACGGGACCATAGGCGAGGGGCCAAGGGCTAGGAATTAGCCCAACCCATGGTTATAGCCATGACCAAAAGAGGTAGTCGGAGTTAAGCGTTAGACGAGAGGCTAGCGGAGAGTAGCGAACCCAGAGGGGGCCAGCCCCAGGGCACATGGTGCCATGAAACCATAGACGTAGAGGAAATGGGGGGCCAACCCAAGGGTTGTCTGACCCATCATATGACCACCAACGAAGAGAAAATGGCATGAAGAATTGTTAGCCCTCGACATAGCATCTTCGGTACCCAACGCTATCGCATGGCACCACATGACCACATAATTCAGAATTTGGGACTTAATAACAAAGTTATATGTCCTACAATTTCACCCATCGAGCGAGAATGTAGGCTAGGTTTGTGTATCGTTTCCGTGTTTGGGGCGCTCAAGCCAGGTTTGGGGCGAATTATAGGAAACCTATTCATAAAATTGGGAAAAAGGAAGAAACAATCATAACTTACTCATGTTTTGGCCAAATGAGGTTCAAAAAGAACCAAAATGGGGGGTTTTGACAGTGATGGATCCAATGGAGACATCAGTTCTGATGTTTGAGCATTGTAAAGTATGTAAACACACTTATTATTATTATTTTTAATGAAAGAGTCTCTGCATTGGAAGTTGGACGACGTGATGTAGCCTAAGAGGGGTGAAATCCTTTATTGTGATTTTTGTTATGTGTTTCAGATATGCTTATTTGTATCTGTTTGGCCATAAAATTTGGTTAAGTTTTACTTTTTTATGTGTTTAGCAAATTGATCCTTTACCCAAGACACGTATAATTTTACCATGGAAATTGTTAAAAATATTCAAATTTACCCATATAGGTCATTTCTGCTAGGCAACATCGTTCACTTGTGCACTGTTAACAACCTGTTGGACTCCAATCAGCAGGATGTCGTCACTCTTATGTCATCAAGGACACCTAGTGCCTCTAGAGTGGTGACACATTTCATCCATATATGAGACATTCGGGTACCCAAAAACACCAATTCTAACTGCCATGTTTCCACCTCCCATTGGCTTAAACTAACGCCAGTTGTGGCCAATCTAAACTCTACCACCTGGCCCATCGGAGGAGAGAGAAAGGATACCTGAGACCATTATTTTGCGAAAAAATTCCTTTGTTAATAAAAGATCCATGGGATTCAAAAAGTCTTCCCTTGACACTACTCCTTTGTGGTTTTTGGTTTCAGAGAAGAAGTCCTGAGGTGGTTCTCCATCATTGATCTGTGTGATCAGTGGTATGGGAAACCACCCCCCAACACTTCGAAGCCTGACTAAACCTATATCTATAGGGTTGTCAGAATGTTTTCATGTGTGCTCAATGTCCATCTCCTGACGCTTAGCCTTATTCTCCCTAAATAAAATTTTCGGCTTAGACCTGCTGGATTTCCTCCACTGGGCTAGGTTGTCAACTAGGCTCCTTCACTTGCTTCACATTAGACAATGGTCTGCTTCTGTGTTTCGATCCATTCCTTTTGTGTGCCAAAAGGGTTATGTTGGGGTGAATACAGTCGGGATATACCTCTGTTGGGATGGTTTCATATGCTGACATCATCTCTCTCCTTGCCCCCCAGTGCGTGCCCAATGCTAAAAATTATGCACCATTACCATATGGTCAGGGTAAAATTACCAGATGGGCTCCACCAACGCCCAATTAAAATGGTTTATTATTCTCTCTTGGCACTCCAAGTCAACCCAAAACTCATTTTTTCCGCTCCACTAGGTTTTTCTAACAGGTTGGAACTTGTGCCAACTTTGGCGAGGCGTTAAAGGCTCATCCAACCACCTTCTAACTCTGTAGGTTGATGTTGATCTCACCAAATATTGACTGGATCTATGTTATGATCTAGAAGGCCATTTTTAGACATCCACGTATCACTGGAAATATTTTTCCATATAAGTGGGTTTCATCTATGTCTAAGGTAATTTTCTCCAATAGAACACACTCCAAATCTCAAGGCCATATTGCTTCCATGTTACGCCTTAAGTTTTCTTCCTTATACCTTCTTTAAAATTATGCTAGCTATTGACATCAATGGACCCCTTGTTTCCATCAATGACAACATATTTCCAACATTGCACCCACTTGGCATTGGTGACAGCACCAAGATCAAACAAAACATCCTCATCAATGATAATTATTTCTTTTGAGTATTTATCCCCCCAAAGTTGCACCTCTCTTATGCTTTGTTGGTACTATTACTGTGATGTTGTTGTTGTTGTTTCATGTTGTTGTATTGGCTATGGCTAAATTAGTAACACCTCTCCTTTTAATCTTTGCTTGACAATTATTACCTCTTCCCCTTTATTTTGTTTGATCACTATTATTTCTCCCCCTTTGACATCAATGGAAAAGGCACCAATATGTTCCCCCTGCCATCATGATCTTTTTGTCATGTTGATCTTGTAGACCTGGAAGCTTCCACTTGAAAGGTTGAAAATATAGCAGTTTCCTTCTTCCTCTTGAAGGAAGGGATAGTGAAAGGAGGTCAAAGGAATAACTCCCAATCTTTGCCTCAAATACTGAAACTATTCTCTAGGAAGTTTCTTGGTGAAAATATCAACATTTTGTTCTTTTGTAGGAACATTGATGTAAATATGCCCTTAGATTTGCTCTAAAGTTGGCCCCATTTTGGAGTGGGTTCCTTTTCTGTAGAAATACACTTCATTTAGCCATCATGGTAAAAGGTATGCATTTAAAGTTTGTTGTTCATAGCCCTAGAGTAAAAAACCCTTCAAAATAGTCCTCAGGTAGAGTGCTATAACCTAGTGCTATACACTACGTGTGTATGTTTTCAGTGTGGAAAACCACTTAAGAAAACAATGAACAAACTAAAAGACAGGAACCACGTGTCCCGATGCTCAAAGGATGACGTATAGCCTTGGGTTCTCTAACTTATATTGTCGGGTTATGCATTGGTTGGGTGGGATCCACCTATTCTGTTCCAACACGACATTAAATGTTCATGCACGATATTGTAATCTCTAGGTTCTCCAGAACCCCGAGCCGCTAATCTATTATATATGAAATATTTATCACTCTCCGGTTACTATTCTCAGGATGGTTCCTCTCCACCCAGTCACTTAGATTCAGATCCTAAACAACTCCTCTGGGCGGGTTCCATTTGTTGGGTTGTGTTATATTCTTTCCACGACTAGCCTGCCTAGTTAACCTAGCAGCATGGTTTTCACACATGGTTTTGTGCATGGATTTTGCACATGGTTTTGGGCACGATGGTTTTCGGTCCATGGTATTGGATGCTTCTACATGTATATATATGTATTGTAACATTGAAAGGAATATAATGAAAAATCAAGTTGGTAGTCCCTGTTTTAGGATCTAGGGGAAAATCTCTGTGTATATGTGTTATGCTCTCGCATTGTTTATTTTTTGTTCTTAGAATTCTTATGCAGGTAATTTCTATACGGGGTTAAAACCTATACCATTTGCCACATTTTCATGACGCTTAGTGAGCTGATCACTGTCTTATGCGCTCTTCCCTTCACCTCCTAGGATTAAGATCTCTGGGCTATGACAGTTTCGGGTGATGAAGAAAATATCTGTCTTCCACTTGCGTCTCTTGATGAACTTTCCCTGGTGTCTAATTTAAAAGAGTTATGGGATTTTAATTCTTCCAAGTTGTTGGATGGATATTTTTTAAACGTTTTGGCAATAAACGATCCCAGTCTCCAAAATTCAACAGACTCTTTAAAGGTGAATTAGGCTAAGTGTTGTGGTCGGTAGAGTTAATCTTAGCTTCGGTGGTTCGCTCCTCTAGTTTATTTGAGCTCTTGTGTCTTCCCCCTTTAGGTCTGCGATGATTTTAAGGAACTCTTTTGGAAAACTTCTCTCCCTTCCTCTGGCCTTCTGCAACACTCCAATGCAATCTAATTCTGGGGGAAACAAATTGAAATACATAGTTCTCAACATAACTATATAAAAAGAATGAAATGGTATAAGCACGCAATAGAGAGCTCTTGTGAGCATAATAAACACACCTACCCACATTTTAATTAATCAAAACATATAAATTGCATTCATTTGGTTCCTCTCCTTCAAAATAGTTTTAGAGGGTTGATTTAGGAAAATCTACCTAAACTACAACAATTTGTCGAATTTGGAGAATTACATGGCAAATTAAAGAAAATTATTGCCTAACAATCCACTCTTTGAAGAACCAACTCCTCTAGTAAAATATTTTATATTTTGGTCAAAGAGAAATTATGGATGCCCCTGCATCATGGTCCTAAGGAAAAAATATTTCATGGGCTAATGTCTGAGATTCCTTCGATGTATCAACCACTTTTCTATGTGAGTGTGGCAGTCATCCAATTTTATTACGACACTTCTAGGTTATTCGATTTAACCAAGTATTCATAATATTCATTATCCCTGGTCTTCCCGATCAATCTCTTGTCCAAAATCTTCTCAAGCTGTAAAGATTTAGTTGTGGGAAACTTCTTCTCCCATTGGATTTCCTGGTTGTCACTAGATCATTGTTTTGTTTCAAGCTCATATTGATATAAGTATTCTACATTAAAAATTGGAAAATTTCCCACTTTAGGTGGTAGTTCTAACTCATAAGCATTGGCAGAAAATTTTCTCAAGATTCTGCAGGGTCCTACCTTTTTGAGTTTTAGTTTATTATATTTACCCTTGGGAAATCTTTCCTTCCTCAAGTGTGCAAGTACTAGGTCCCCAACTTCAAATTTATGTTCTCTTCTCTTCAAATCTACTCTGATTTTATAATTTATGGTGCTATCCAACAATTTCTTCTTGACCTATTTATGGATGTCTTGTATGGTTATAGCAAAATATTCTCCTATTATGCTCCTTTGTTATGTTCTTCCTAAATTTCTAATATCATGTACCCCTCTTTGATTCATTCCATAGACTATTTGGAAAGGGATTTGTCCTGTACTTCTATTAAAAGTGCCATTGTAAGCATATTCATCTTGTGCTAAAATTTGATCCCACTATTTAGGATGGTCTCTAATTAGGTTGCACATAAATTTTCCAAGTCTTTTATTCATGACTTCATTTTGGCCACCCATTTGTGGGTGATATGATGAACTGAATTGTAATTTTGTTCCAGATTTCTTCCCTAATTTCATTCAAAATTGTCCCAACAATTCATTATCCCTATCTAAAACAATGCTCTTGGTGATTCCATGTAGCCTCACTTCTTATTTAAAGAACAAATCAGCATTATGACTAGCATCACTAGACTTAGTACAAGGAATAAAATAAGCAGTGTTTGAAAACCTATCCACAACCACAAAGATAGAATCACTACCTTTCTGTGTCTTGGTTAATCCCAAAAAAAATCCATACTTACTGAATCCCAAGGTCTCTCTGGAATTGGAAAAGGGGTATATCATCCTATGTTCTAGCTTCTTCATTTGGCATACTGACAAGTTTTGCACTTCTTCACAAACTTCTGCACATCGGATCTCATCTTTGGCTAACAATAATGCCTCCTCAGTAGGTCATAAGTCTCTTCTTGCCCAAAATATCGTTCAAGGCCTCCACTATGTTTTTCCTTGATCAAATTATCTCACATAGAACAATTTGGAATGCATAGATGATTAGTTTTGAAGATTAGTCCATCTTGAAGCATATAATCAAGTCATGGACTTCTACGTTAGGAAGTTGGACTCTTACAAGATTTAAAGGCCTCAAAATCTATATCCTTTTCAAACAACTCCTTTATGAACTCATATCCCAACACATGGATCTAGCTTTCCTCTAACAAAAGTTATCTCATGCTCAAAGCATCTACAATTTTTTTAGATTGGCCATTGATGTGCTTTAAAAAAAATGTAAAAATCTACAACTAATCAACCCATTTAATATGTTTTTGGTTCGCTTTGGTTGTTGCATAATATACTGAAGAGCATGATTGTCAGTATATAAAATAAATTATTTGGATAAAAAATAATGCCTCCATTTCTTTAGGGCTTGAACCACTGCATAAAATTCCTTGTCATAGGCTATGTATTTTCTTCTAGCCTAATTTAGCTTTTCGCTAAACTATGTGATAGGTTTGTCCCCCTGGCTTAGCGCTGCTCTGATTGCATCATTACTAGCATCATTTTTCACTTGAAAGGGTCTATTAAAAACTAGAAGAGAAAGCACCGACTGTTCTGCATATTTTTCTTCAATATTTGAAACCCTTTTTTAGCTTCATCATTCCATTTAAATGGCTATTGAATATTTTTTACCATCTCTACAATTATCACTCATCTTGTTTAAATGTCTAATAAATTTCCTATAAATTCTAGCCAAACCATGGAAACTCCTAAATTCAAGAAAATTTCTAGGAGAGGGCCATTCAATAATAGCTTTTGCTTTACCTAGATCCATTTTCAGCCCTTCTTTAAAGATCACAAATCCCAAATACACTAACTTTGACTTCAAAAAGGAACATTTCTTGAAGTTCACAAGCAACTTTTCTTGCTTAAACCTTTCCAATACATACCTAGAATTCCTTAGACGCTCCTCCTTAGATTGAATGTAGATTAAAATATCATCGAGATATACAATTACAAATTTCGCTATGAACTCTTTCAGTGCCTCATTCATCAACCTCATAAAGGTACTAGCTGCATTGGATAGGCCAAATGGCATAACCATCCACTTATACAAAACTTCATTAGTCTTGACTGTAGTTTTCCACTCATCCACCTCTCAAATTCTTATTGGATCATATCCACTCTTTAAATCAATTTTTGAAAATCAACATCCACCACTCAAACAATGTAACAAATCATCAATATGTCACAAGGGAAAATAATACCTTATGGTAATGTTATTTAAGGCTCTAGAATATGTGCACATATGCCATCCCCTATCCTTCTTAGGAGTTAGTACTGTGGGTATTTCACATGGACTGAAACTCTCCCTGATTAGTCCCTTATCTAACAAATATTGCACCTGCTTTCTGATCCCATTATTTTCTCTAGGTGTCATGTGGTAGGTAGCTCTATTGGGAAAAATAGCCTCTAGTATCAAGTGAATGTGATGACTGACACTCCTTACTGATGGAAATTCACTTGGTAGATCATCCACTACAACATCATGATATTCTTCCAACATTTCTTGAATCTCCTCAGGCAAATTCGAGATAGCACTAGCAGTAAGAATTACTCTATGCTTATAAATAATAACAATGTTTACCTCTTCTAGTTCTAACTGCTGTAGAAATCCCTTGCCACTCATCAATAATGTTCTTGAATCACTTCTCTCAGAAGTTCCTTCCTCCTGTAATGGAAACAAGGTATGTTTGATGCCGTCATTCTATCATTTATCAGTATTCTTCTTGCCATCATGCATTGCGCTTATGTCAAACTTCAATGGTCTCCCAAGAAAAATGTGACACACATACATGGGCATCACGTCACATAAAATCTTGTCTTTGTAGCTACCAGTTTGTAGCTCAACCTTGAATTGTTCATTAACTAAAATTTGATGTCCCTTATGCAACTAAGACACTTTGTAGGGCGTTTGGTGCTTCTGCTGATTCAATTTTAACTTCTTTACAACCTCTGTAGACATTAGATTATTTTTTGTACCACTATGAAACACAAATTTGTAGCTCTTACCTTGGATCTTGCAGATAGTATTGAACAAATCTCTCCATTATTTTTGCTCCATAGCTTCCTTCTCTTGTTTAATCAACACCTTCTTCATCATTAGAGCTTCTCCTGTCGGTAGCACATTTTCTGCGTCTTGCACCTCTATGTTCACCTCTTCTACTAGAGCTACAACAACATTCCTTTGGACAAGTTATCTATTATTCGGACATTCATATGCCATAAGCCCTAGTTTTCCACACATGTAGCATCAAACCTCTCTCCTTACTCTTCCTCGTCCTCTGAAAAATGATCTTAGACCTCTGGATTCTCCCTCTTGCGATCATTGTGGAATAGAGCTACTAGCACCATCCTTTGATGCAGTAGATATTCCTTTTCTTCTAGCAACACATTTTCCTCTAAGATCTTATTTTATTGCAGTCTTTTCCTTTTCTTTCAAATCCAATTGGTAGGCCTCCTCTAGTATTCTAGGTGATAGTACACTTATTTCATCTTGAATATCTAATATGAGCCCATTAATATATCTTACGGTTTTTCTACAAACTCCTCTTCACATCAAGCTCTGATGTTCAATTTGTGGAACTCCGTTATATATTATCTGACTGTCAAGCCTCTCTGTCTGAGATTTTTCATACTTATGAAAAAATTTAGCTAGTAATATTTTGGCAAAAGATCCACCATGAGTTTTTCTACCATCATGTCCTACCTTTTAATATTTTGTTTGTTCTTTCTTCTCCTCTTCATCTACACTCCATCTCACTAAAGAGTTGCATTTCCCTTAAATCTTATCACTGCAAACTTAAGCTTCTTCTCCTGTTCCATTTTCTCATATTCTAAAAACTTATCCATCTATGTGATCTAGTCGATTAACTCCTCTAGATTCATACTACCTGTATAAGAGGAAAAATTTAGTTTTCTTTTCATGACGGAAACCAAAATTACCTTCAAAAACTTAGCCTCTACTAGTTATTCTACTTTTTCCTCTATCATTTTGATGAGCCCCAATTTTGGTACAATTTGGGCTCATTTTGGCCTACTTTACTTGCGCAAACCATTCATCTTTATTTGCTTATGCATGCATTTCTTAGTTATTTCATGTTGTTTGTAGGAGGAAGGTTAAACACTTTATCCACGTGACTAATGCATTGTGATTCCAGGTTTTGGCATTAAAAAGGGTAACAAGAGACAACGCAAAAGGAATAAGGAGACAATAAGGTGGCACTACTGATTTTGTGGAGAGATGTCCACGGTATTGGGACATTCCTTGTGATTCCCACCGAGAACTCCGAGCTCCAATCAATCTCCCCTCCGAGCCTCAGAAGTAGCCAGCTGTCCTACAGGAACAGCAGTCATCAACTGTTCTACCAGAACAGCAGTTTTGACTGCCTCACAAATCCGCAGTTAAACTTCAGTTGGACAGCCGAGCTCCTAGAATCAAGGCTACTTGGCGGATCATTATTTTGTATAAATATGGAGGCCTTAGCCTTAGATAGGTTGTTGAATCTCTTGGGTTATCATCTAATTTTGGAAGCAGTCCAGTTTTGTTTTCTTTTGCTGTAAGCCAGTTTGGCATGACGTTGAATTATGAATAAAGAAGACGGTTTGTGAGCTATTCCTGAGTTTCATTAGGAGACTATAGCTCTCAGGTTAGGGCCCAACCTGAGAGCCATAGATCCCCTCTGTTGTAGTATTGTTTCTATTTCATTTCCAGCACGTTAAGTTTCGTTTGTACATGCAATTTGAATGGCAGTCTTGTAATTCGATTTTCTTAGGAGTTAGATAGATTTTGCTTATGATGCCATTACTTCCACTTGCTTAGCATAGCAGAGGATACATAACATCCATTGGAGCTCCAGCAAAAACGGTTGTTAAGGCTCACTGCCATCTCGTTTGGAGATT
>APFE031221608.1:180618-205435 GCA_000404065.3 Pinus taeda
CGTCACTTCCAAGTTTGTACGAACAACCGGGTTGATAAAATGAGAGACAGGAAGCCTCAGGAGTTGTAGCATTATTGCTACAATACTGGAGCTCACCACATTTCTTCCTCTTTAGTACTCTCATCTTCAACTTTTGATTCACTGTTTTGACAAGTCTCCATTGCTTCCATTCTCTCTTCCAATCATTGCATCACCCACAATACATATCTATTAAAAACTAGCATTTTTCCTCATCCTCTTGAACTTCTTTCAGTGCTTATCTCAACCCTGGGTAGCATGATTACTTCTTTGTTCTAGAACAAACGTAGGGATGGTTCCTCTCTACCTAGTAACTTAGACTCAGATCCCAAACCATTCCTCCTGGAGGGGCCCACTTGCCATATCTTCCCAACGCTTAGTCATCCCAACACTCTCTTATGCCCTCTTCCCTTCACCTTCCAAGATTAAGATATATTGGCTATGACACTTCCACGTGAAGAATAAAATATTTGTCTTTGGGTCCCATCTATTGACAAAATTGAGTCGGTGTCTAATTTAAAAGAGTTACACGATTTAAATTATTTTAGGCCATTGGTTGGATGAATTTTATGGAATTATGGCAATAAACAATCCCGACCTCTAACAGTTGACAGACTCTTCAAAGGAAAAGTTCGCTAAGTGTTGAGCTCAGTAGAGTGGGCATCAACTTTAGTGGTTTTCACCTTTCTCTTCTTTGAGTTCTTGGGTTTTCTCCCTTAAGTTCTATCATTCGTTTAAGGAACTCTTTTGGGAAACGCCTCTCCCTTGTTCCGACCTTTTGCAACACTCCAATGCAATCTGATTCTTGGGGAAACAAATTAAAATACAGTGTTCTCAATAGAAATATATAAAAGGAATGAAATGGAAAAAGGACACAAAAAACAGATCTTGTGAGCATAATACACACTCTACCCACATTTCCATTAAGCAAAACATATAAAATTACATTCATTTGATTCCTCTCCTTGAAAATAGGATCATAGGGCTGATATAGGAAAATCTATCTAAACTACAATAGTTTACCTAATTTGGAGAATTATGTGGGAAATTAAAACAAATTATGGCCTAATAATCCACTCTTTAAGGAATCAACTCCTATAGTAAAATATTTTGACCTCTCGTTCAAAGAGAAATTATGGATGCCCTTGCATCAATTATACTCCAATTTCACAATCTAAGCTGCAATTTTCTCTTTCATGAAATGATACTTGATTTGTATATATTTAGTCTTGGAGTGAAGAAATGGATTGTTTGACATGATGATTGCACTTGTGTTATCACAAATAATGGGAATAGGATGACCATAAAACACTTGTACATATTGGAAGATCTACTTCATAAAAAAAAGTTGATTACAATAAGAAGTTGCTGCAATATATTATGTGTCATCTGTAAATAAGGAAATGGAAGCTTTCTTCTTGATCAACCATGATACTAGAAATTATCCAAGAAAGAAAGCACCACCAGTTATGTATTTTTGATCATGTACATCACCTGCGCAAGCATCATCAATATAAAGAGTTAATAAAAAATATTTACCTCTGGTGTAGCAGAATCCATAATCCCATGTTTCTCTAAGATATCTAAGAGTCCTCTTGGATTCTAGTAGATGGGTGTGTCTAGGAGCTACTTGGAATCTTCCATCTATGGCAACGACCTACATGATGTCTAGTCTTGATGCTGAAAAATATAAGAGGCTACTAATGATGGATCTATATAAATTTTCGTCCACTACTAGAGACTCATCCATCTCACTAAGTTTGCAACCTGTCACCATTGAAGTACTCACTAAGGAGCATTCATCGATGCCAAATTTCTTTGGAACTTATTTCAGATACTTTCTTTGTGAGATATAAATTCCTTTGGAAGTATGCATAATCTGTAATCCAAGGAATTAGGGAAGCTCTCCAAACATTGAAATCTTGAACTCGACCTTCATATCAACTACAAATGCGTTGGTAAACAAATCTAAATCACTTGCAAAAATGATATCATCAACATATATAACCACCGAAATCAGTTCGCTATCTTTCTCCTCGACATATAAGTTGTTATCAAGTACACCTCTTTTAAAACCACGGTTGGGAAGGTAGCTATATAGGTTGGAATACCAATCTCTAGAGGCTTGCTTGAGACCATACAAAGCCTTCTAAAGTCTGCAAACATAATTTGGTTTATTGTGAGTTGAAAAACTTATGGATGCTCTATGTACACTTCCTTCTGTAGTTCTCCATTGAGAAAAGCATATTTGACATCCATTTGATAGATTTTAAATTTCTTAAAGAAAAAAATGCCAAAAAAAATCTTATTGCTCTAATCTAGCAACGGGACAAAAAGTTTAATCAAAATCCAAACTTTATATTTGAGAATATCCTTTTACATACCAATATAGCTTTGTTTCCTACCACTTCTCCATGATCATTCAATTTATTACTAAAATCCCACTTGGTTCCAATGAAATTCTTATTATCTAGTCTTGGAACATGTTCTCAAGTCTAATTTTTCTCTATTCACTGCATTTCTTCATTCATTGGTTTTAACCAATTTTGGTCTTTATTGGCATGTACAACGTCTTTTGGTTCATCCATGGAAAAAATAGAAATATTTTCTTGCGTAGGGGGATTTAGCAGCTTCCTTCTTATTTTCATGCCAATATTTAATTCACCAACAATCTGATCAATTGGGTGGTGTTTTTGTACATACCTTGGTGGATCTTTGGCTTGAGGACTAGAAGGTTCCTCATCATCTTATTTTGCAGATGGCTCATCATGTTCCTTAATACTTATTGGTTCATCAACGTTGGTTTTTACTGGTTGTTTCTCTCCTTGCTCAACATGTTCATCCACCTTGACATCAATGCAATCAATGATCCTCCTGATATTTTTGTTATAGAATATTGTTGACGATGCTGGAAATTTGTCAACCAAGGGGTATACTCGACGTGAAGTCCCAATTAGTGCTCACACTATTTGGAGTAGGATCCCTATCTAGAATATCAACCTGGTTTCGAGTTATCTAAAAGATATGTCTTCGCTCTAACTATCAGCAAGAGAGAGGAGTGCACATGCACCTTCAAAAAGAAAGGGGGGTGCGCTTGGTGAGTGTTCGATCATATGTGTGTCAAATTTATTTCACTACAGACGAGATGAGAAATGAGCCTCTAGGAGAGAGGTAGCAGTACCACCCTAGTAGAGACTCACATGAACCAGAAGGGTCTGTGCAACATCAAGCAAAATAGTCCACATAGATGTGATGGTGATTGAAACCAATATAATGAGGAAAAACTAACTAATATCTAGTGGAGTAGTCCACAAAAATGTGACGGTCATTGAAACAAATATAATGAGGAGAATATATCTAATATCTAGTGGAATAGTTCACATAGATGTGATGGTCATTGAAACCAATATAATGAGGAATATCTATCTAATATCCACCGGAATAGTCCATGAGGATGCGACATTGATAATAACAATTAAAGCACATTCTCAATATGATAAGTACCAAAATAGATGAAATATTTCAACTACTTTAGCACAGATGGAAGCAAACATAAATTACAAACATTCACAGAATAATATTACAAATATCCAGAATCCGTGCATGAATAACATACTGGGATTCAAGGATTATGTTATGAAGTAAAAGTTCCAAGACACATGTATACACTGAACATCACTAGCTCCAATTATGGAGTGTTGGAGCCACTCCTTGCTCCTCAAAAGAACTAATTTGTCTCTCTAATTCCTTTTGTGAGGGAGCGAAGGTGAAACTTAGTTTTCTCATACATTGAGGGTGTATATATAACCAAGGGGTGATGCTTCACCCTCCTTATGACTCTTTGGCTACCCTCATGACTATTTTACTTCCTATGACTTTTTGACTTACACAATTCTTCATATTCCATGTGTGTCCTTTGGATTTCCACTTTATAATACATTTTGAATAGGTAATTATATAATCTACAATAATTATGTGGCATATGACGAATTGTGACACGACAATGATGGAATGAACTGCATGATCATGTGACAGTGCTAAGATGTCCTTCTTGCTGCTTCTTTCTTTGTGTCTTCTTGAACAGATGGTACATGTTCTTGTTCTTCCTCCTCCTTATGACTTGAAAATGAGGAGTCTTCCATGTGATCTTCATCTTCATCTTTTGTTACAGTTTGATGTTCCTTCATATTCTTTCCTATTGATCATATTATCTCTTCAACTTCATATGTATCTTTTAGCATATTCTCCTTCTCCATCTCCTTCTTCATAATCTTTCCATATCATGATAAAGTTCTTGTATATTCAATTCACTCATGAAAAGATGACATCAGTTTGATAAACCCCTAGCCTAACATGGTGCACATTGATCCACTCATTGAGCCAGAACTAGATGAAAGGCTGGGAAAGAGGCTCAGTAATTGAAAAATTGTGCATCTCAGGAAGTCAGGGGTGAAGCTTGAGCCTTGAGACTGTGAAGTGCGCAGTTCATGCTAGACTGAGGGAGAAAAATACACAGTTCTAGAATCTAGAGAGGCAGGCTAAGGGGATGGACACTGAGTTAACACGCTACGCAGTTCTGATGGACAAGGGAGGTTGGGTCACTGCTCAATTGTGTAGATTAGGAGATCAAGGGATGAGCTTGAGGCTATAGATCGCGAAGTGCATAGTTGAGGCTAGGATGGGAGGATGAATTGCACAATTATGGGAGGCAAGGTCGAGCTTGAGCACTGAAGTTGCAAAATGCACAGTTCTAGGCTTGATCACTAAAGTTGCGAAATGCATATTTTCGGGCTTGAGGAATGATGTTTTGAAATGTGTAGTCGTGGGCTTAATCATTGAAGTTTCAAAATGCACAGTTCTAGAGGGCTCGATGAGGCTAGGTTGCTAGGGTTTTTTTTTTTTTTTTTTTTTTTTTTTTTTTTTTTTTTTTTTTTTTTGGCTAAGTGTGGGACTGAAGGCACTGTTTTGAATAGTGATATTACTTGAATTTTATAACATACTTGTGACATTTTGACAACACAACAACATGTACCATCTGGAACATGTTAATGATATATTTCCCTCAATGTGAAAACTGTATGAAAAGTGTCACACTAAGGGTACACTTTATGAGGACCATAACGACGCCTATATGAAAGTGCTTAAAATTTTGGGAATGAGCGCGAATGATGTTTACATGGTTAGGCCAACTCATTCAACAAAATATAACATGTTGGAATCACTAGAACGAGCATGCATACATTTTGCAACAGTTAACATGCGAAAAGACGCCAATTGCTAAAGTGCGAATGAGTCTTGCAATATTTCAACAACAATAAAAGTAACATATGCTAGAGTGAAGATAACATGAAATCAACACTAATTACATTGAAGGTAAGCAAAAGTGACAGCCAAAAATATCAAAACGACACTCGTGAAAAAAAAGGTGTGCGAAGGCGATAGTTTTCAAATATCACTGAAATGGAAGTACAAACACAACTATAATGTGAGAAACTATCACTGTCAGTGTTCATTGACTATCAACATGGATTAGACATCGCACAGGCACAATATTGATGGAACATGCTATGCTTATTGAAGCTTGTGTAAAAAATGCACTCATGAAATTTTTACGGTCTAAGCATGTGTGAGCAAACGACTTCGAAACTTCTGATCCAAGAAGGGAGCTTAAAACCATCAACTAACCTAGAAGTTACTATGGAACTACCAATCCCAGGATCCATAGTAGGATCTGTAATTTGAGTGTATGGAAAATTTTGGATGGTGTTTGTCACAACGATAACACTTGGCGACACATTGGTAGAACTCGATCTTCTTTTCCGTAGTCAATTATTTTGTACAGGTTCTAATTCTTCAGGAAGTATTGATTCATTGTTCATATTACCATGGCTTCCCCACTTACACCATGCATAAACATGGTTCCCTTAATTCCTTTACTCGGTTAAACACAAACAAAAGATCAACGGTCAAACATGTTTCGAATTAGGATAGGGCAAAGAAGTTTGCGAGCTTTATATTTTGAGAGTGTAGTTTTTCATTAATGGTGTTGCTCCACTATGAGCAGGCCTAGACAGTACCCCGATGGAGTCATTACAAGAACACAAACATTGCTTCGCTGCCAACGAGCACGGAAAATACCCTCGCAGATTTTATTTCTTCACCTCTCTACACAGGAAGCATTTCTCTTCCTTCGACTTTATTTAATTATTTAAATAGGAATATGCATAGACACTTATTTATTTATGGGTAGAAGAGAGATCTCAACTTATTGAGAGTAAGAGAGGTTGTCCCTTGAGAGAGTCATATATAATACCTCTGATATTGGTTTGCTTGTTCAGATTTTTCCCTTGTCCTTCTCTACTTGATTGGATTAGCTTGAAAAAACTAAAACATAAAAACCCAAGTGCAAGCATGAGGTTTCCAGAATAGACATGGAGGTCATGGTCTGAAAAAAGAATTTCTTAACACAAGTATCATATCTTCCGTTAGAACATCATCCACCAAAACATGTAACCCAGACAGGGAAGATGGATAGAGAGTTAGGAAAATGTTGCAGTGTTACAAAGTCATTTTCTACTTTTCCACATTCCCTCTGAGCCAACACAACATATTCATGCAAGATCTTATTGATGGAACAAAAGGAAAAAATTTAACAAAATAAGAAAAAAAACCAAAAGGAAAGACATAAAATGGCTAAATCAAAACATGGTGTGAAACCAAAACCAGAAAACACAAGACAAAATACAAGAAACCAATACAGGATGGATGTGTAGGTAAACTACAATGCAAATAGAAATACTCCTAACCTAACCCTCCAGAAGGTCAGGTTCATGTATAATGGATTTTCCGATGTAGCCACTATAATTGTTCACGAACTGCAATAAAAAAGATATGAAAAAATAAAACAGATATAAAGTAATGTGCAATAAAAAAGATAAAAACTTGAATAGCTTGCACAAAAATGTGAATTTCTTGCCCGTGGGCAAAAATATGTGTCACAACCACTACTTTCATCTAATTCACATTCTTACCTCTCTGGCCAAAATCATAATCAAACAAACCTTGAAGAATTCTTGTGAATGCACCTTCTTCTATGTCACCCTGTTTAGAAAGCACAAGAAAAGGTGAAACCTATTTGTTGCAATGGAGTGTGTCGAGTAATATTGCTCCAACCATTCAATGATTGGATTATAAAATTCATGACGATCCTCTTGAAAACCCCGAAATCATTGAAAATGTGAATTTTCAACTAGAGGCACGACATTATGATGAGAATATTGCGAGGAAAAATAGATGTAATCATATTTAGTAGTCATATCAAGACAATGAGAACTTGACATAACCACCAACGAAGGTTGGAGTGCTTCAACTACTTGAAAAAAAATTGAATAGTGAGATATTGAATGTTGAGGATCAAGTATCTAAAATAACTGTCGTTGGATGTGCTAGTGGGAAAATGATAACATGAATGAAAATCATAAAAGACATAATAATGATCAAATGAGTTGATTAAAGCATCAGATTCCCAGTTTGTAATAAACGAAGATAATTCAATTTGAAAAATTTTGCAACTTCTCTAAACAATTGAATCAAGTTCCTCACAAGCCAAATGTGACAAATCATTTTCCTGTAACTGGTGACAAACTGTGCAAGCATCATAATCATGAAAATAATTTAAAAGGGATGTTAGCACAAGAAACACATGAGACCAGTCAGGACATGGTGAACGAAGAAGAACTTGATTCATGCAATAACAATGCATTCATTATTACTCAGGAGGACTTTTGGTGTGATGAAGGGGAATATTTACAATATGACATTTGAAAGAAAAACTGGGAGCTGAATATTAAGAAATGAATTTGATAGGCATGGCTTCTTCTACCAAAGATAGTCTTTGAAATGATCAACTTTACAATTCCATGACTGTACGAGAGACACACATTCCAAAACCAAGTTTGATGCGAGATATTTTCATGAAGATGAATGAACTAAAATAGATTCTTGAATCTGGTCAAAAGAAAAATATTGAAAATTTGAAAGATCACAACCGAAATACCAAACATTTCTCAAAAATAAATTTTCATTGGGTGAAACCATTCAAAGAGAATGATTGTGCATGAGAAATCAAATCTGACTTAGTTTTAGGGGCTTACCAGAGCCCCGAGATCTTGACATAACCATCAACAAAATTTAAAGTGCCTCGACTGTCTGGAAGGTCTCAGAACATTCAAGGATTATAAAATTGCATTTTGAAGATTGAACCAGCTCATGCATGATTTGAGGATAGCTGCTACCACTCATTTCAATAAGGCCACTATTCACTAGATGGTAGCCACCTCTGTCACTAATTTTACTGGTTTTTGCAACTTCAACAGCCAAATTACTCAAGTTGAAAGATTTTTCTGATGACAAATTCAAAGATGAAAAAATATGGGAAATTTCATAAGCAAGCGGATTTGAGGAATTGTCTTCATGCAAGAGAAGAAATGATAAGAGATGGAAAGAGTACTCAATGATTATATTTTTTTCATTTCCATGATGGATAATCTCACTACCTTGTGTCAATTGAGAAGATAACTCATTGGATGAAGAACTTAAAGAGCATGGAGTATGTTAGTTGCAAGTAGATGCATCACAAATGGTAGAGCACAAGGGATAGTGAGATGAAGAGGAAGTTTCGATAAGCACATATTCTTTGACCAAATTAGATTCTAGATCTAAAGTAATGTCTTCATCTGAAACTGAAAGATAAGATTTTTCACCTAGGAATTCTTGATTGCATACATCAACAAAGTCATCATCATCGAAATGATTGTTTCCCAAGGCTACAGATTGATTGAAATAAT
Source organism: Pinus taeda (assembly GCA_000404065.3). Taxonomy (NCBI): domain Eukaryota; kingdom Viridiplantae; phylum Streptophyta; class Pinopsida; order Pinales; family Pinaceae; genus Pinus; species Pinus taeda. The sequence continues at coordinate 189,483 of APFE031221608.1, forward strand.
TGATTGCATTTGATTCACTAGTGAGATTAGTAGATTGGGAATCATCCAAGAATAGAAGAGAATTGCTTTTACATGGAGGACTTTGAAAAATAGAAGAAATATTGAAAGCATCTTCACCTTCCTTCTCCTCTACCTGTGTACTGTAACTACCTTGTATTTGATCGTGATTTGAATAGGGAACTCGAAAATCAAGAGAGTGTGAAAAACTAGTTAGTGGAGCAAATTGATAGGGCGGATCATAGTACAAAGAGCCATGGAATGTAGATGATAGAAGATAACAACAATCCAAATCAATTTGGAGACTAGAGTTATGAATAGTAACATCATCTTGTGGAATGGTAGAGTTAGTCTTCCCTATGTGCTTCATGAGCCATTCTGGGATTTACTTCATTGAATATGAGTCATGAGAAATGGAAGAAGAATAAGAAGTTAGATTAGGAATTTCATTGATCTGAATTTAAACAGGCATGCAAAAAATTACAGAGATAACCATAAATAAAAGATGTAGCAGAAATAACACTACATTTCATTAATATGAAATACTGAAATAGGCTTACAAATAGAATGGAAATAAGACTAGCTCGGGTGATGGTAGCTTATCTCTAAGAAAAGATGTGGCAGTTACATGCCTTTGAACTGTGTTATAATTAGGCTTAAGGGCTTATTTACTATATAAAAACATGATAAAACCCTAAACAACAAAAGCCATAACCCCAGGAGATGAAACATCAAGAGTTTATGGGCCCCGTTAGGGTTAGTTGGGCAGCCAACTTCCCAGGGTCGTAACTTGGTCATATTATCTCTGTTTGGCACTTACAATACCTTGTTGGAAAGGTATCTCTGAGTACTACAGGTCTTGCTATAGGCCCTTTTCTATGGCTATGGCCCTATAGCAAACATCAGTAAACCACCGTTTAGGGGGTTAAAACTGCTATGGAAGTTCAGGACCTGAAAAACTAGTAAAAATAGTAAATGATGAAATAAACAAGGAAATAATTGAAACCGATTGGAGATCTAGGTGGAATAGTTTAGTGGCCACTAATATCCACCTCAATCATTCCTCCCCCATTAGGAAGCAATGGTCCCCATTGCATACAGAACCTCCATGAGGTGAGGAAATTTCTATTAAACGAACCTGTTCCCTGGTGAGCCTCTTGCCTTGGTGCAGGAGTTGGCCAACTTTGACAACCTGCTATAGTTGGATCTTCTGCTGGTGAATGTTATTGACATGTGTGTCCATAATCCAATCAGTTGTGCCCTATTCCATGCAATATGGATTTAACTCTGTTGGTGTGAGTTGTTTTGCAATGTATGATGTGTCCAGTAATGGTGGGAAGTATGGTCGAAGGCAGTCCACATTGAACATTGAGTGGAGACCAAGGAATGGGGGAATGTTGAGCTCAAAAGCATTGTCTCCCACAACCCTGGTAATAGTGTAAGAACCATATCATAGTGTTTTGAGTTGCCAATGGTCTCCGATAAGGTGTTCTTTCTGCAAATGCAATAAGACTTTGTCACCCAGCTGAAACTTGTGTGGCACCTGATGTTGATCACGTCGCTACTTGTACTTGGCATTTGACTTCTCCAAGATGTCGTAAACATGTTGGCAGATGCTTTGGATGCGTTCAATAAATATGTTCGATTTATCTACCTCTAATGATACATGTGTGGATTTTGTCTATATAGTCACCCGAGGCATGGCAACATCAATTAGACACAACGGTTGAAATCTTAGATTGACTTGAAAGTGACTACGACCAGTCAAGCTATGGAGAGATCTATTACAACTGTGTTGCACATATGAAAGAATCTCATCCCAGTTTCAAGGATGCTTGGAGTTGTACATGCGGATTATGTGCACTATCATCTTGTTAATGATCTTTATCAGGCAATCAGTCTAGGGATGGAAGGCAGTCGACTTGATGAGCTTGGTGTCCAATAGTGTCCAGAGTTTTGACCAAAATTTGCTTAGGAACCTACTATACCAATCTGATATACTGGTCTGCGAGATCCCATAATGTACCCATACTCATTCAAGGAAGAGTTTGGCAGTGTCCTCTATTGTGATGCTCTTCTTGTAGGCTGCTAATATAGCCATCTTAGAAAATATTTCCATGATGACAAATACACAGTCATTACCATGTTTGGTAGAAGGGAGGACAGACATATAGTCCATGGAGATGGATTCCCATGACTAGCTAGGAGGAGGCAGAGGAGTGTACATGCCTTTCTTCTTGGTGGATGGCTTGGCGATGGTGTAGACAATGCAGGATCTAATATATTTCCCAACAACCAGTTAGAGTTTGTACCAATAGAAGTAATGTTGTAGCACAACCACAATTTTCGCCACCCTAAAGTGTCCTACGATTCCACTATAGTGCGCCTCCCAAATCAGTTTGGCACGCTCGCTTGAAGGAACACAAATGTGGCCTAGATAGCATAATAATGCATACTGGAGGTGGAAATCAGGAACTTTCTTCCCATTTACTAGTATCTGGTATGTGGAGGTGATAATCTGGATCATTTTTATCTAGTTGTGGCCATCTAGAGGTCTCGTGACCACAAGAGTTGAGAATAGTAGTCAATGTTGCAACTAGGGGGCGGCTGAGGTAGTCTGCAACATGATTGGTGCTTCCCTTTTGTATTTAATGTTAAAGTGGAATTTTTGAAGATATGTAAACCACTTCTGATGGAGATCATTCTACAACTTCCCTTATGTCTATATAAACTTAAGAGGTATGTGATTGGTGTGGATGGTTGTCTCCTTCCCCATAATGTAGTGCTTCCATTGTTAGCAAGCCTACATGATGGAATATAATTCTTTATCATAGGTGGGGTACTTCCGAATTGTATCAAAAAATGTCTCACTATGATAGTCCACTGGATGCCCATACTAGGTGAGGACTGCACTAATAGCATAGTCTGAGGTATCTTTCTCAATTTCAAATGGTTGTTGTAGGTCTGGCAGTGTGAGTACCAGTGTAGAGAAAAGGTGGTGCTTCAACTCAATGAATGCCTTATATTGGGACTCAGACCAAGAAAAATTTTCTTTCACCCTGCCCTTAGTAATTTGACTCAAAGGCCAAGTGATATGGGAGAATCCCAACACGAACCTCCGATAAAAATTTGCAAGGTCCAAAAAGTTGTGAATCTCTGTTAGAGTGGTCAGGGTTGGCCAATCTCGAATGACTTGGATCTTGGTTGGATCCACATGCACACTAGGGTCCACATGCACACCACACTCATCTATGATGTACCCAAAGTATTGGACCTAGCTCATGCCAAAGGTGCATTTCTCCAAGTTGGCACACAGTTTGCATTGCCGAAGGGTTTGAAGGACTTGTCGAATGTGTTGCAAGTGTTCTTTCCAACTCTTGCTAAAGATGAGGATGTTGTCCAGATAAACCACCATGAACGATTTGGTGAAGGGTCGCAAGATGTCATCCATTAGCATCATAAATGTAGCGTGGGAATTTGTCAACCTAAAGGGTATAAGAAACCATTCAAAAAGGCCTTCCTTAGATTTGAAGGCAGTCTTCCATACATCTATCGGTGTTATTGGAACCTGGTGATAAAAAAATTTCAGATCGATCTTTTTGAAATACTTGTCCCCCTTGAGTTGGTCTAGCAGGTCATAAATATGTGGGATTAGATACCTATTCCTGACATTGATTTTATTTAATGCCCGATAATCAGTGCAGAGCCTCCAAGTTTCATCATTCTTCTGTACCATTACAATCAAGCTCCCACAAGGTGAGGAACTTGGTTGGATGCGCCCTTTTTGCAGCAACTCCTGGATTTGCTGCTTGATCTCTTCATTTTCCAGAATGGAGTGATGATATATCGTCATGTTGGATAGAGGTGCTCCGGGAGTCAAATCGATTGAATACTTGACCTGACAATGCAAGGGTACCCCTATGGGTGAGGAGAAGATGTTCTTGTATTCTTCCACAAGTGCATCCACCTACTTCTACTACTTGGAGGAACCATTTATGGGGGAAATGGATGTGTCTATGACCTTCCCCTTACTTTGACAGTGAATCAGAAGGAAACAAATTTCCTATTTTAGGAGATGACCTTACTACATTTCTTCACAGAGATCAGAGAGATGGAGGTAGGTGGGGTTACCTCTGGTATCTTTTATAACTTATTACCCAAAGAAATACTAACATAACGAGGTCTAGAATCATATGCATTATTTCACTTCCATAAGTATGGTTGTCCTAATAATATATTGCAAAATTCAAGAGGAGCAACATCACATAGTACTTCATCCGTGAAGGGCTTGATGCTGTAGGGAAGGCGACACTGCTGGCTGACGCGAAGATCTCATCCTTGGTGAAGCCACCCGATGATGTATGAATGTAGATGTGTTGTATTTATTAGGCCCAACCACTTCATGACCTCTACTAAAATGAGGTTCTTTTTGCTCCCGCGATCGACAATGAATTGCAATGGAGAACCCTTCACCCACATCTATGAGTGGAATAGGTGTGACCACTCTTCAGGATCTCGAGACTCAATCTTCTGGATCTTGGTGGTGGCCATAGTGGCATTGGGCTCTAAATCAATGATATTCCTCCCTTTTTGATTCCCCTTGAAGGGTTCTAACTCAAATTCAGAACATACATCAGACTCAAAAGCCTTTAGCTTGGCCACCAGTGACTGCTTGGTTTGCCACTCACTTCTGTTGTGAGTGGATCTCTTATGGAACTCACACCACTTTCCCATTTCCTTCCTTGTCTTTGTGGTGTCATTATTTGATTTAAGCTTAAGCGGTTTATCCTAGGTCACCCCCCCTTGGATTTTCCCTTTTCTCTGTGGTTTGCGGGTTGCTTTTCCTTGCTTCGGATTCACAGATCCAAAGTCTTACTTTTTTTGTTTAAGCTTTTGCTCAATCTTGACAATGTATCAGCGAGGAGATTTCCAGGAACACCATCTCATCTTGGATGTACATGTGTAGGAAGTGTTGGTACTTGAGTACCAAATGTTTCTCAGAATCCTTGGTCCCTTCCCTATCCCAGTGTGGTCCCTTCCCTAGCGAAGGGTATGTAAAACATTGGTAAACTCTGGCATGCCTTAGTCACTTCCCTATTGCAGTGTGGTCTGTTTATGTATTTATCCTCATAATTCCTGATAGGGTAGTGCTGCTCCTTGATTGCATCCCAGAACGAATCCCAAGTGGGTGTGATCGAAAAGAGTGACAAAATACTTTCATCCTTCTCCTCGTAGTAGGTTTCCCACCAGTACTTGACATGGGGGTGGCTTTGACAAGAGAAAAGCTAATCTTTTCCCAGTTGGAAAAATCATGAGCATAAAAATATCCTTCTAGCATATTTAACCATTTATCTATGGTTTCCTTATCTATCTAAGCCTCAAATATAGGATTGTCAAATTTAACTTGTACCTTAAATGGTGTCATGCTTCCAGTAGATGCGTCACCCCAAGGTAGTCACTTAAGGATCTGGGCAAAGTTGTTCATCATTGCATTCCATTGTCACTCGAGGGCTTATTCGAGTAATATTTTGATAGGATATCCTGCCCCCTCATATTTCTTTCTTCCGCTATGGGAGGTCGTCGGGATTTGTGAGGCTGGTCTTGCAAAGGTTCGACTAGTTCAAGCCCTAACTTATATCTCGACCTCGTTGGGGACATGCAAAGAAAAACAGAAAATGAGCAAACCACTCTGATACCACTGATATGATTTTAAACATGAATGCAATAAATTATAGATATAACCATAAATACAAAGATGTAGCAGAAATAACACTTCATTTCATTAATATGAAATACTGAAATAGGCTTACAAATAGAATGGAAATAAGACTATCTCAAGTAAAGGTAACTTACCTTTGAGAAAATATGTGGCAACTACATGCCTCTGAAATGTCTTAGAATGAGGCTCAAGAGCCTATTTATTACTGAAAAACATGAGAAAACCCTAAAAAACAAAAACCCTAACCTAGGAGATTAAATGCCAAGAGTTTATGGGACCCATTGGGGTTAGTTGGGCAGCCAACTTCCCATGGTCATAAATTGGTCATATTATCTCCATTTAGCGTGTACAATACCTTGTTGGAATTGTCTCTTCGAGTACTATATATTTTTCTACAAGCCCTTGCATATTGAAACAGGCCTACAACTGACCTAAAAAAAATGTCGTTTAGGGGGTCAAAACTTCTCCAGAAGTTCAAGACCCGAAAAAGTGCTAAAAATAGTAAATTCTGAATTAAACAAGGAAATAATTGAAACTGGCTAGAGGTCTAGGTGGAATAGGTGGGTGGAAACTAATATCCAACTGGATCATTAATTCGCATATTTTTCAACTTTATTACTATCACACAGAGGCACCTTCATCAGAGATGGAAAAGTAGGAGGATAAAGAACAAAAGGAGCAGTAAATTCCTCCTCTGAAATTAGAGGTGTCTCATGATTCACAAGAGTTGGGGAAGTAGAAAAATCAAGGGTTTTGGGTTCACCGTGTAGAGAGGTAAGAACCAAGTGCTCAAACTCTTGTTTCAAGAAATCCAAATTCATGTCTTCATAAGCTTCACAACAAAGGTGGAGGAATTGATCAGAAAAATCCTCAACTAATTCATGATGCTTCATTCTTAAGAGATTGATTCTTTTGTAAACATCTTGGTAATTATACCTATCAAAGGTTTGATGAAGCTCCCCGATGAATGATGCATGGAATGGATGTATGTAGGTGGAAAGGTATGACACTATTGATTAACATGACCTTAAAGGGCGAGGAAGAAAAGAACACAAGAAAACTCGTCGTCATTGATTTCGTAAGATTCAAAAAATTTAAGAAAATAAGAAATTTGCTCGATTATGGGTGTTTGATCCTCTGCATCAAATTTTAACTAGTACAAGTGATAGAGAGGCTCATCAGGGATTGATAATTGATAAAGGGAAAAATTATAAAAACACCCTAGCAGTAAGATTTGAGTAAGAGCCATTTTAGATAAGAGATTCAAACTAGATTGAACGGGCTCATCTTGTCATCTGGCCCTCCTTCTATCACCACTCTTGATGGTGCTGGAAATCTTTCAACCAAGGGGCCTCCATGATGTGAAGTCCCAATTATCCCTCACAACATTTGGACTAGGAGCCCTGTCATGAATATTGGCCCGGTTTCCAGTTATGTAAAATATACGCCTTGGGTCTAACTATCATCAAGATAGAGGAGTGCACAAGCAACTTTGAAAATCAAGGCAGGTGTGCCTAGTGAGTGTTTGATCATATGTGTGTCAAAGTAATTTCACTTCAGAGGGGAGGAGAAGTGAGCCTCTAAGGGAGAGGTAGTAGTACCACCATAGCAGAGACACACATGAGAAAGAAGGGTCCATGCAACATCACGTGGAATAGTCCACAGAGATGTGACAGTCATTGAAACCAATATACCGAGAAAGATTTGTCTAGTATCTAGCAGAATTTTCCACGACGATGCGGTAATGATAATAGAAATTACGACACATTCTAAATATGATAAGCAACAAAATAACTGAAATAGTTCAACTACTTTAGCACAGATGGAAGCAAACATGAATTACAAACATTCACAAAATAGTCTTACAAATATCCATAATCCATGCATGAAGAATGTGTTTTCCTTGAAGGGTTTTGTCATTAAGTAGAAATTCCAAGACACATGTCTACAATGAACATCACTAGCTCCAATAATGGAGCATTGGAGCTAATCCCTCTCCTCAAAAGAACTGATTTGTCTCTCTAATGCCTTGCAGGAGGAGTCAAGGTGAAAATTTCTTTGATCATACAATGAGGGTGTATATATAACGAAGGGGTGATGCTTCACCCTCCTTGTGACTCTTTCACTGCCCTCATGACTACTTGACTTCCAATGAATTTTTGGCTTATATGACTCTTCATATTCCATGTGTGTCCTTTGGACTTCCACTTCACAATACATTTCGAATATGTAATTACATAATTCATAAGAATAATGTGGCATATGATGACTTCTGATAGGACATGGAATGACATGACTGATGACATGGACTGCATGATGATGTGACATTGCCAATTTTTCCTTCTTGCCTCTTCTTTCATTATGTCTTCTTGAACAGATGGTACATGTTCTTCTTCTTCCTCCTCTTTAAGAGTTGAAAATGAGGAGTCTTCCATGTGATCTTGATCTTGATCTTCTGTTAGAGTTTGATGTTCGTTCATCTTCTCACCTAGTGATCATCTTATCTCTTCAACTCCATGTGTCTTTCTAGGATATTCTCCTTCACCATCTCCTTCTTCATCATCTTGGCGTAGCATGATAAAGTTACTCTATTTGCAATTCACCCATGACAAGATGACATCAGTCTAATAAACCACAAGTATAAGATGGTGCAGATTGATGCACTCACTAAGCTAGAACCAGGTGACATGTTGGGAAAGAGGCTAAGTAACTCCACAATTGCGCAACTCAGGATGTTAGAGGTAAAACTTGAGCCTTGAGATTGTGCAGTGTGGAATTCAAGATGGATTGAGGGAGAAAACTACGTAGTTATGGGATCCAAATAGGATAAATGAAGGTATGGACACTAAATGAACACAATCCACAGTTCTGGGAGACAAGGGAGGTTGGGCCACTGTGCAATTACATAGATCAGGAGCTCAAGGGATGAGCTTGATGCTAGAGATTGTGAAGTGCACGGTTGAGACTAGGCTGGGAGGATGAATTGCCCAATTCTAGGAGGAAAGGTTCGGCTTGAGAACTAAAGTTGCGAAATGTGCAGTTCTAGGCTTGAGAATTGAAGTTGCAAAACGCGTAGTTCTGGGCTTGAGCACTGAGGTTGCGGAATGTGCAATACTATTCTTAATAACTGAAGTTGTGAAATGCACATTTCTGGAGGGCTAGATGAGGCTAGGTTACCGAATTATTTTTTGAAATTTGGCTAAGTGTGGGACCTAAGAGACTATTGTGAAATGTGATATGACTTGACTATGATCACACACTTGAGATGCTTTTACAACAAAAAAACATAGATCATCCAGAATAGGTTAACATATTTCCCTCAATGCGACAGCTTTACTACAAGTGCGACACTAATGGTAAACTGTGACAACCATAACGACACCTGTGTGACAATGATTAAAATTTTTGGAATGAGTGCGATTGATGTTTACATGGCTAGAAAAACTCATTCACACAAATATAACCCATTAAAACCACTAGAACGACCATGCGTACATTGTGTTAGCTAAGATGCGAAAATACGACAATTGCTAAAGTGCAAATGACTCTTACGATATGTGAGCGATAATGAAAGGAACACACGTAAGAGAAAATATTACATGAAAATGAAACTAATTAGAGTGAAGGCAAGCAAAAGTGACAACCAAAAACATGCAAATGACACTAGTGAAAACAAAGGTGCGCAAAGGCAACAATTTGCAAAACTCACCGAAATGGAAGTACGAATGCAATTATGATGTGAGAAATTGTTGTTGCCAATGCACAATGACTATCGACATGGATTGGATACTGCACATGCACAATATTGATGTAACATGTTATGCTTTTCGAAGCTTGTTTCAAATGATTCGGTCATGGACTTGTTGCGGTCTGAGAATGTGCAAGAAAGTGACTTCGCCACTTCCGATCCAAGAAGGGAGCTTAAAAGGATTAGTTGACCAACAAGTGAATGTGGAACAACTGATCGCAGGATCCACAATAGGCTCAAAAATTTGAGTGTATGAAAAATTTTTGACGGTGTTTGTCATAGTGAAAACACATATGTATCCTTTGTTTTTATGTGAATATCCCAAAAAAATACCTTCATCTTCTCTTGCATCAAACTTGCCAAGTTTCTCATCATTTGTAGCTCTACCATGCCATAACTCATAGGGAGCTTTGTCACCGTTTGGTCTAAAATGAGATTTGTTGAGGATAACCATTGTTGTATTAATGACTTCTACTCGAAACCTCTATTGAACATTCCTTTCGGTCATCATTGCTCTGGCTAACTACTACACTCATCAATTTTCTCTTTCTAATACACGATTTTGTTGGGGAGTCTCTATTATTGTAAACTATCTTTTGATTCCATTCTTTTCAGAATTTGTCAAATTATTGTGAATTCACCTCCATTATCTGTCCTTATGCTTTTGATTTTGGAATCAATTTTGATTCTCAACAATAGCTTTGAACTCTTTAAATTTCTCAAAATATTTAGATTTCTCTCTAAGGAAACCCACATCATCTTGTTGAAATCATCAATTAGTAGTATAAAATATATTTTACCTATGGTTGAATGTGCTCTAGATGGTCCACACAGATCCATGTGTACCAGTTGTAATGTATTTTGTGGTGAGTTCTCTTTTTCCTTGAATGGAACTCAAGCTTGCTCTCCCAATAGGAAATATTTGGATATATTATTCTCGGGTTTTGAAAGCCTAGGCTTACCTATTTGATCAAAGTTCAAATGTCCAAGTCTCCTATGAAATAACCAAATTTCATATATCTTTGATAAGAAACACTTCTCTATATTCTCTTCAAACACATATCCATTATTGTTTGATATCACATCTTTAGCAACTATCTCACATGTGCCTGTAGACTTGACTTGACAGTTTTTGGCTTTAAAAATCACATCATAGCCTTGATCAAACATCTAAGATACACTAAGAAGGTTATGTTTTAGCCCATCAACATATAAAACATTTTTCACTTTACTTTTGCCATCTGATAGACTGACCACTCCTTTGCAATTATTTTTCCTGGAAGGTTATCTTCTAGGCTGGGCTAAATTCTGGGCAGTTCAATTTGCTTGAACAAAACATTGTTTTTGTTGCTGTTGATTTTTCTTGGGATTCATTTCTCCATTTTTCTATTGCATATACCATCATTCAATAATTAAAAAAAAGTTAGTTTGTTCTATACTATTTTTCGGGACTCAACTTCAAAGCCAAGACCTCTACGATCCTTAGAGACTCATTGTGCTTCCAATATCTCATTCAAATATTTAGTTCCTTTACTAAATTTTTGTTTGAAACTCAACTGCATTTTAGCCTTCTCTAGTTCCTTTCTCAGCAACATGATTTCCCCTCGAATCTCTCACATGCTTGAACCTTTTCAATTAACTGTTGGTTCAGGGCTTCTTGAATCTTCTTACCTTCTTCTATTTACAAGAGTACTGGCTCAACAACCTCAACCTTTTCTTTTGTCAAATATTCCTTCTAGATTTTATTTTTCTTCCTCAACATTTCTATTTCATTAAGAGCCCTTACCAATTGTCCTTCAAGGTCCACTTCTCCCTCTTCATCATCGGAATTAATGGCCTCAGCTTACATATTTTCTATGGCCATCAACATAAATTCTTTAGGGCTCTCATCATCTGTGTCTTTATCTGAGGATTGATTGGGTTCATTTTCCAAGGAACTCTCCTCTTGAACATTAAAACCTCCCTTCTTAACCTTATTTTTTTCCTTTTTCCTTTTGAACTTTATTTAATTGTTCTTTAGAATAATAATCTTTATTCTTCTTTTCAGGACAATTAGATGCGTAATGACCAACTTTGCCATAATTCAAACATTTAAAGGGTAGCCTACCTTTACAGTTGTGTGATCCTCGCTTGAGCTTCCTTACAAAGTTGCCTTCTCCTTCATTTGATTCATGACATGAGTCATCATTCTCATTCTTTCACTTTTTTTCTACTTTGAAGACTGATTCTTTAGCTACAGACTTGCCTTTAGAAATTATCATCTCATAGTTAGTGACTATACCAAAGAGTTGATCTAATGTGACAAACCTTAGATTGGTCATTTCTACAATGGATGACATCTTGGGATTAAACCTCTTAGGAAGATATCTTAACATGTTTTGAACTACCATAACTTCAACTAGTTGCTCATTAAGCGCGCTTATGATGTTCACAACATCATCAACTCTTAAAAATACTTTGCAATATCTTCATCATCATGCATGCTTAAAGACTCGAATTTCATCCTATAAAATTGAATTTGAGATTTTTTTAATTTATTGTCTCATCCATAGTAGTTTTTCTTCCTGCCTCGAATATATTTGGAAGATGTGTAATCCATTACCTTGATAAGTGTTGGTTCAGGTAGGCTAGCAAGAAGAGATTTCATTTCCTTAGAATTTCATGTGAAATCAAACTTCTAGTCTCTGTTAACCACTGCTAGAGGCATCTCATATTCTTATTCCATAAAATCCCACATGTTAGATCCAAGTGATTGAATGTAGTTATTCATCCTCACTTTCCAAAACAGATAGTTTGTTCCATTTAACATAGGTGCCCTATTGGTAAAACCTCATTCCTGGTTTTCCATGGTCCTTTATCATTCTTCTAGTTGTTAAAATAGTTTGAACTAACCTTGGTTCTGATACCAATTTTTGAAACCAAGTCAATACTAAGAGGGGTGGTTGAATCAATATTGTAGGAATTTTTACCACTTTAAAACTTTATTTTAATTTGTGCACGAATATTGGGACACCATTAAATACTTCAGCAATTAAATAAATATCATGAAAATAAATAATCTCAACAATCAGAATGGAACATAAAGGCCAAATGCATTATTGAAGACTTCTCTTATAGTGCTTCACAAGGCAAGCTACAACTTATTGTTACAATTCCCAGGCTACAACTAGAAGGAAGTTGAAACTTCCTAATTTATTAGCTGCAACCCTAAATATTTTTCAGTGACCACTAGAAGGAGAACCAACCCCTGATTTGCAAGCTACAACTTATTTCACACTCAATGACTCATACTTCATCCATTTTCACACTAAAGCCATGAATTCCTTTTCTGCTTTTAAAGCAAAACAATTGAACTCCTCAATCACTAACAACTTCAGAAATCCCTGATCACTATGAGACACCAACAATAATCAACCTTGATCACACGAGAACACATCACTTCTCTGTAAAGCTTCTTTACTCAAGCCTTCTTATAAAGAACTTGGCTTGATATTTTTGGCTTCTCTTTATTTCCTTTTATTGTTGCACGCATCCTAAATTTTGTCTTCATTTTATTTATTTTAGTCCTTTGACTATGTTCACCATGTTCTATGACCCTAGCCATCCTTTTATGCCAATTAAATTGAGTAATTTCACCAATTTTAGCTAATCTAGCCTTTTACAGGTTTTAGTAGAAGATTTTCTATTTTTACCTACAGTTAACTTAGGCTTTAAATACCAAATCCACTACCAAACTGATATTTCTACTGTTTTTAGCCTTTAACACCTTTTCTCAAGCCCTTTAACTATTTTTTTTTCCATATGAATAGGTCTCTACGACCATTGTCTAAGGCCTTATGTACTAAGCCAATTTATGCCCTGCATGGGCTTATTTTCTTTGTTATTATTCTGCCACAACCTTGGTTTATTTCTATGCAAAATGACCAAGGGTTAGGCACTAAAACTAGAGTTCCCAAGCCCCACACTTATCTATTTGTGCCTCTATATAAATATTTGGGGTCACATCATCGTCCTCTGTATCCCATTTCTCTCTTTCCCGATGCCATCTGCTTTGCGCTCTGTTCATAACCCACCGGGGTCATCCCTACGGGATGAGGTGTCCTCTGGGGTCCTCCCGACGCTTTCTTGATTGATTTCCACCTAAAAACATGTCATTTGTTGATGTTTCATGGCTCCCGCTACCTCGCGCCATTTGCTTGTGTACCATTAACAACGTGTCAGGCTCCAATTAGTGGGATAAGTTCTCGATGTATTCTTGGACATGCTTTCTCTTCTCCTTTGCATGGCTTGGTGATGAGGTGTCTTCAATGATATTCCATTTTGGAAGGTGGTTCCAAACTTGTGGCCTTTTTCTTTCTCTTAGGAGGTCCACTCTTAAGTTTAACTACCAGTGAGTCTTTATGCATGAGTCCCTCCTTCTTCTCCTTCTTCATAATCGTGCCCTGACTTGATAATGTTCCTTTTCATCCATTTCACTCATGACGAGATGACATCAATTCGAAAAATCGCTAGTCTAAGATGATCAATTATTATCCATGAACTGATCCTAGGGCAAGTCATAGGTTTGGAGGAAGAGCTTTGTGACTGTGTATTATGTAGTTCCAGCTGGCAGGGAGGGATCTTGATCACTGAGACTGCAAAGCGCAACTTAGGCTCAAGTGAGGAACTTTTCTGCATAGTCCTCACTAAGGAGAAAAATTGTGGAGTGCCCACTTAGGGTTAGAATTACGGAGTTCAATCGAGAAGTGGCTGCTACGGGATGAGGCCTTGGGAGGAAAAACTATTGAGTTTCAATAGGCAAGGGGGACTAGGTAGGAGAGAGTAATGAAGGGAAAATTTGCACAGTTTCTAGAGGCAGTGAGTTCCAGCTGAGGGAAGGGCACTTGAAGAAGCATCTACATAGTTCTAGAGGTCAAGGGAGGTTGGGCTCTATGCACATTACAAAATACCAATAGGAAAGGGAGACACTTGAGGGTTGAATGTGAAAAGTGCGTGGCTCAAGGTGGACTAGGAGGCATAACTTCACAATTATGGGGGTCAGGGAAAGCTATTGCACTCAGGAATTGTGCAGAACAACATCCCTGGAGGATAATGACTACCCACTGTTCAATTCTAGGTAGTAAGGTCACATCAATAAGGGCTAAGACAACACATTGCGTAGCTCAGTCAGGGCCTAGTGAAGCTAAGTTGCTTGGTCAGGAATATTTTCCTAAAATTTCTAAGTGTGGTAGGGAGATGGACTCGTGATGAAATTGAAATGTGATCTCACACTTAGCATACTTTTACGACATGAGAACATAAATCATTGGAAAGAATGGACAAATAATTATCATCTATGTGACTGTCTCATGACATGATGCAACAAGTGCGACACTTAAGATAGACTTCAGGATGACTATGACAACACTTATGTGACAGTGCTCAAGACTTTGTGTATGAGTGCAATGAATGTTTACATGGTTAGGGCAACACATTTACACAAAGACTGACATTCAAAACCACCAAACGATTCTCACAAACATTACATAATAGTCAAACATGCCCGAAGACGACAGTTAATCCAAAAAGCAAAAGGGGGCAAAGAACTTTGAGAAAGCTCATGGAATGAGATTGGATGTTTTCAACAATCAAGAAAAAGACCAAGGAAGGCTATGAAATTTGAGTGCAAGCCAAAATTTTGGAGGGTGTTATAGTAGCTACAATAGAAACTTTGGAGGACTAGGGAACCTAGTTCATACTCTAGATTTGAATATTCCCCTAACCACACTCTTAATTTTACTTATGACAATTTGAAGTAACCTAAAGAGGGTGAGAGTCTTGATGTCTTTGGCTCTAGAAACTCACCAAATTTGTCTCAATCGTAGGAGTGGCTTTGAGTGGTATGAATTATTATCCTAGTGGAAGGATTACAATGCTCTTCTTTGAGAATGCCTAAATTCATAGATATATCTTCTTCTTAACAACAAAATGTACAATCTACTGCATAAAATAGCATAGCATATATAGATGAAATATTGTGTCATGCTCAGGTAGATTGTTATAGCTATGATACCACTTGTTATAGATCTAAGATGAAAATATATAAAAATAGAGATAAACCCAAGAAATAACAGATAGAATTAGATATAAATGATTCACTTTATTAATATCAAACCCTTAAGGTAGGGCAACACCATACATTCACTCCTTAAGGAAGGAGAACACTCCACAAGCCATATGCCTATTCATACAATAATCCTTGATGTCCCTCAATGGGGAATCTCTAGCCTCTATATAGGCCTCATGCATACAATACCATGGGTCATTACCTTGGTTCCCTCAATACCATCTATCTAATACCATGGGCCCATTACATTATTACTAACTACTTGTGGTCCCTTACATGATACGGGTTAACCACCTTATTTATTACTATGGCCCATCCCATTATTACATTAATCCCTTGGGTACCTCCCTTTGTACCCCATATTATCCCCCTAGGTATACTAC
>APFE031221608.1:218630-247693 GCA_000404065.3 Pinus taeda
ATTCTTTTGAAATTTTAATGTTTTTCGAGGTCATGATAAAATATTTTACGTTATTATTTCGAAATGTTGAAATTTTACCCTTGAAAAAAATTTGTTATCCCAACATCAACACTTTTTGTTTTGAGGGTGTTTTTTGTGCAAAATTTACCATTGAAAAAATAAAATGTTATTGGAACATCAACACTTCGTTTTAAGGGTGTTTTATGGACAATTTTTGCACAAAAAATTGGTGTTCATTGCCATTTTTAAAACATGTTGAAAATTTACCCTAGAAAAAAAAATGTGTTATTCCAGCATCAACACTTTTTGTTTTTAGCACTATTTTTGATGTTTTTTCGGGGTTTTTTTGGCCACAGTTCCCGTTTTGAGTTTATAGTTCCCATTTCAAAGTTTAAATTGTTATAAGACAGATAGAGGTTTACTGCCGGATTCAGCAGATCGAAGAAGATGAGGCAAAGGTCTAGTTAGCATCTCTCCGACTGAGTGGCACGACTCTCGTTTGGTGGGAGAGAAAGTTGTAGAAGGGAAACAGAAAGCTGGGTAACCTTCTTTCCTCTTGGTCCATTTTTATTTCTGCATTGAAAGACCAATTTTACCCTTTGGGTTACAAACAAAAGGCACTAATGTAATGGAAATATCTATGCCAAGGTAAAGAAAAAAATGGACAAAGCTTCACTGAAGAATTTCAGAAACAAGCATTGAATTTGGGCATCTCATTAGCTTCGCCTGAGACAATAAATAAGCATGTTGGTGCACTACATAGTTTACATAAGAAACACACTATTATTATTCGATCCTACTACGATTGGTGTGGCTAGCATAAAGGCAATTCATATTGAAAGATGAGGCAAGAATGAGAGAGATGATCAAGCCATGAAAACACCATTAAAACCTTAGCATGGAAAATTCTAGAAGAGAGACAAGGGGAAGGCTAAAAAGATAGCCACATCCAAGAAAGAAGACAGAGCAACACCATCTTGCAGTCATTGCAAGAGAGAAGGCCATGATGAGGACCATTGTTGGAAGCTACATCTAGAGTTGAGACCAAAGAGATTCAGCAGAAAGGGCAAGAAGAAGATAGTGGCAACAACGCAGCAGGACCTTGGATCACATTCCGAGGATGAGATATTGATCACAACCGTGGGCACAAGAGGTACTCTTTTTGTTAATAATAATTATAATTCAATTGAAAATACCAGTTCTTTGAATGAGCCTATAAGTAATGAATGAAAGAGAATTGAATTATTCCACATTAGGGTTATTATAAAACACACAAAAGTGGAAACTCTGTTCGATTCAGGTTCCCAAACAAATTTAATCTCAGAGTCCTTAGTTAAAAATTTAGGACTCAAAACTAAGCCCCCAAGTTAGGGTTGCGATGTGATAAATCGTAGATTGCAAAGGAGGGAAGAGTTAAATAATCGGCCCCGGATTAGAGTCAGGTTGTGATGTGATATATCACAATCGCAAAGTTAGGTTGCGATGCGATATATCGCAATCGCAGTTCGCAAATTGAAGCAATCACATAGAGTACCACCCTGATCCTGCCAATTGCGATTTGCAATGATTCTTCTTGACCCAATATATTATGTAATGTGGTTTAACAACCTATTGGGTCCAGCTTTATTGCAGGTCACTTGATGTAAAGGCACGGGTCTATCCACTGATTAAAAATGTCGCTTCAAGCACCGATGTTAATATTCGTCAGGATTAATCTCTGGTTAAGAGGTTCTGGAGGTTTTTCCATATATGAAAGGTTTGTCACCTACATGCTATCACATGCCCGAGAACCTTAGTGTAGGAACTGCCACTTGCTAAACTTGTCGTTTGTTCAAGAACTCCCCGGGGATTGAGGAGTTAGCCACCAACTTATATAAGGGATTGTCTAAATCGAAAAAAGGGTAGAGACTGGCATAATTTAGAAGCCATTGAACAACAATAACCTGACCTAGTAGTAGGTCGGGGCCTTGCCTTGAGCAAAAGGGAGGTTCCAAGAGGGTGCAGAAGTTTTGTTTCTCCAAATCGAGTGTTCGGATAGGTGATTTTGTATAATTTTTCGCCAGGATTTCAGTGGCACTATCTGTTTCTGAAGCTGGTCTTTCCATTCTTTGTCCATCTTCCAGCTTGGAGGTATAAAGATTATAAATAAATGTTGCTTGTACTTTATCTCTTTTTATGCCACTTAATGAAAGAAGGCCTCCCCACTATTGAGCAAGGCCCGGAGACGTAGTCCAGATTGGACGAACTCCGTAATCAAATCCTTGTGTCATGGTTTCATGCTTATCTTGTTATTTCCGCATTGTTTTATGTTCTTTTAAGTTTCATGGTTAATAAGCTCTATTTCATGTAAATATGATGCATTTAGAAGTCAAAGATCTTGGATTAGATGGGTAAGGAAAAAAAAATGGTTTTGCACGGCAGGAGAAATCCAACTTTAGTAAGGTTGATCATGATAATTCAAGTGAAGCGTAGCAACATAAAAGGGTGTGTGTTGTTTGCAGCAAAAATATTAAGTCATGAGAAGGCTCAGAGTGATGCTAGGAGTGAGGAAAGTGAATTTTTGAACAATTGCCTAGTTCGCCAATAGTTTGTAGATGTGTTTCTAGTGAAATTACCTAGATTACCTCCTCATAGAGAGAGAGGCTTCTCTTTTGAGTTGGTAGCTAGAGCAAGACTAGCATCTAAAGCACCTTATAGGATCAGTACTCCTAATCTGGTGGAGCTAAAATTGTAGCTAAAGGAGACACTAGACAAGGGCTACATAAGGCCGCACATATCTCCATGGGGAGCACCTATATCGTTTGTAAGGAAGAAGGATGGAATCCTTAGATTATGCATTGACTACATCGAATTAAATAAGGTGACCATAAAATATAGGTACCCATTGCTAATGATTGATGGTCTCTTTGATCAGTTGAGAGGAGAAACGACCTTCTCCAAGATTGACGTGAGGTCAGGATATCATAAAATAAGGATCAAAGAGGAGGATGTTCACAAGGTTGATTTCAGGACAAGGAATGGGCACCATGAATTTGTAGTGTTACCCTTTGAGCTTACTAAATCCCTTGCCACATTGATGTGCTTAATGAATAGTGCGTTGCACCCTTATTTAGGCAAGTTTGTCATTGTGTTTGTTTATGACATATTAGTGTACTCATGGACATAAGAAGAACATGGAAAACATTTGGTTGCAGTGCTACAATTACCGAGGGAGCACAAACTCTATGGAAAGCTCAACAACAGATACCTAGATTGGAATGTGTGAGCCAACCCTTGGTCCAATTGACCACCCATAGGGTTACGCCCACAAGACAACGTTTAAACCCTTGACCTTAATCAACTCACTTGACTACCAACCAAACTTCTATTCCCATCAAGGCTATCAGACGGACCCCAGTAAGACAAAGAGCACCAAGACCCTAGGGTTAACTCTCTCAAATAATGGTTGAGCAGAGAACTTTTTGAAACTCTCACCTTGTCCCTTAAACGTCTCAACCAATAGAAATAATGAAATATTAACTCAAACCGTAGAAACTTCCACCAATACAACCATTGTCCAGTCTAAAAACCTTAGTCCCATCATAAAACTCTAACACTGGCCTACCACCCCAAAATAGGCATATGCATACCCATTTCTAAAAGTATAACATGATAACCATACAATAATCTTGAGGGACATTACAAAATCCCTAAACATAGGTTTACAAGCTCACCTCTACACCTCCGTCTAGAGACCCTAGCTTCCACACTTCCATATTACCACACTTAGCTAAAAATGTCGAAGACAAACTAGCTAATCCAGAAAACATAAGCTCATCACAAATTATAAGAATTGTGTTGATAAACCATATTTTGGGCCTGAAAAAATGTTACCGAAGTCCAGGGACAAGAATGCCACCTTAACTTTCTTTGTTTACCCACCTCCACGCCAATTTTCCATTGTAATGCTCACCGACTTGAATGCAAGACGCCATGTCTTTGATGCGCATACACACACTACCAACCTAGGTATTCGAAGCATATCTTACTCCTCCCTCTCTAACTCCCATAACAAAATTCACTTCAATGAGCTTCAACTTACACTTAAACCTCACGTCCGAGTCCTAGATTATTCCTTATTCTTATGCATATCAACTACGTATCAATTAAATGCTCCTGCTAGGGGGTGAAGTGGCAAGCCCATCAATCCCAACGTAGCCTTGTTCGACCACCCCATGAGGGTATGACACCACAACTTTAATAAAGAAAGATTTTCAACATTAAATTTTATATTTTTAAATCTTTAAAGAGAATAAGAATCGTTGTGATTCAATAGAATGAGTCCATATAGTAATGAGTAGTTTGTATTTTGTAGGAGTCTATATAGTAAATATGTGTTGAGTAGTTTTTATTTTTATTTCATTATATTAAACAAATTACTATCAAAAGTAAGACGACAAACCTCATTACAGTATTGTTGTTATTACGTATATTTTAATTTTAATTTCTTAACTAATTAGTATTAGTTTGAATTTTTTTAATTAAAAAATTACTATTATAAGAAAAAACACAAAGAGTTATATTGAAAAGAATTTAAATCAACTAAATACAAAATCTAGAGATAATTTAGTGAAAATCAATGTCACCTTTTAAATTATACTAGCAGCGGTAGCAGAAAACTCTTCTAAACGGTCAGTTATTTCTGTTTCATTCTTGAAGTTCGCATGGATTAATGAAAGCTGACGTGGAAGATGTTAAGAAAAATATTATTTCTCAAAGAAAATATCTCAACAAAGTTTGTTTACAACTGTGCGTTGCATTTTCTATTTGAGGTGATAGTTGACGATGGGTGACCGTTTCATCTTGCTTAATGATTAATCTCGTGTCTCTTTTTTCATCCAAAAACTAAAATGCCCACATCGAAATGACAATTCAAATTAGATTTTGCCTCACTGTTATCAATAACCATTAATGCAGCAGTAATATGTTAGTCAACACGAAGCTAAACCTTTTATGTTACTCTTATGTTAAATCAAATCAGGTTATCCGCTAGAGCAATTTAGATTTCTCTTTACTTATAATACAATTTTATTTTAATATTTTGGGTCTTTATGCTTCTCGTCAAGGAACGGTATTTTTAAAATGTTTCATTTCTAAAATGATGTTTTCATAATAAATTAACACTTCACTAATAAAGGTTTCATTAAAAAGTTACCCTTCAATGTGATGTTAAAAAAATTTGCAAAAAAAGCAAAATGACCATAACACACAAACTAGTTATTAAATATTGAATCTTGTTTTGAAATTGCTTGGAACACTCACAATAAAATCTTTGAAAACTAAAATCAAGTGTTATTGCCGAGACATGCCACTACATGTGTATATATCTTCTCTTATAATTATAAGTGTATGTTATGTGTTTGACGTGATGATAAATGAGAATTAAGTATCGCATTCTTGTAATGAATTGGATTGAAAAATTAGATATCCCAACATTATAAATAACAGTATATGATTTTTAATATAATATAAATTCATTAAATACGAGCCTAGATCCATCTAACTCTGGATCTATCATGCACCGAAAGGGATCAAGTCCCTTGAGGTGTAAACCTTCTTTTTAGAGTGTAGAATTTGAGGAAAGGTTGGCACTACGAAGGGTTTGATCCCTCTTGGCGCACGATAAATCCAAAGTTAGATGGATCTAGGCTGGTTCCAATTGAGGGAAACAATGACACATTTTTAGATTATCATTATTATGTATATGTTTGAGATAGACTTCATACTTTGAAATTTATATTATGTTTTCTTTGTTGGCATGAATATATCATTCTTTTTTTTAATTTTGTTTTTGTTGCTTGCTTCAGCGGTTTGTACATCTGCGCTTGGATGCTTTGAGTGGTTTCTCTGTTTATGTGTTTCGATTTAGATGGTAATGTTTGTGAATGTTACAATTGTTGTGTTTTTCTATATGGGTATGTAATTATCTGTTAGTAATTAGTTAGTGATGAATAAGGGAGACAATCTTGTCAATACTTTGCAAGAGGATTGATACTACACATTTATTTCATTTAATTTTAGATATCAAAAGTTGACAATTAATTAATTCTTAATAGTGTCCCTCTAGGTATTACTAAATATATCTTGAAGAGTAGTTTTAATAATTTACTGCATCAATGTTACTCTTGAAATAATTTGTTTCATTATGTTTGAAATAATTTATTTCATGATTTTTTTATATCTTTAGTTTATTTTGCAAAAGTTAAGAAATAATTTAACTTTGATTTTTTTTTAATGAGTGGTAAGATTTACAAATTATTTACATTATTTGTTAATTTTTCCATATTGTCATATCGATTATATGAAAATGGCAGTTTAGATTCTAAACCATTTAATTCTTTAACTCAAACTATTGTAGTAAACATCACATGTTATCTCTTTTTCTCTCTAATATTAATAGATTGAATTACTCTAACAAAAATATCAATACACTTTGTCAATTATTTTTGTTTAATTACATTGAAATCAATGTACATTGTTAATCCAATCACTTTAAGTTAATGTACTATCATACATTGAGTTACATCAAATTAGAAATCATCATATGCATTGAAATCAATGCATATATTGCGTGCAACCAAATAATATTAGAAAACATTTACACTAAAATCAATGAATCTAATGCAAGTAATCAAATAAGATTATAAATCAACATCTACAGGGGCTTCACTGGGTGAAGAATAACCTACCACATGTGTTCATATTGGGGGATATATATTGAAGAAAAAATGACATAATATATTGAGCATATAATAGGGGGCAAAGAGTTTTTATATTTGTAGGTATAAAAAATGGAACTCAAATAAATGAAAAAATATAAATGGATGCAAACAATGTTAATGAAAAATTGATACCTAAAATATCTAGTGAACGTAGGGGTTTTTTAAATTGGGAAGGCGTATTGGTTTTTATTGGTAGGGGATTAAATAATGTAATTTTTAAAGGTATTTTCCAATATATAGTTAAATTAGGGGTATTGTTTAGTATGCCACGAACACACGTGATATGTTAGAGGTTCATTGAGTGAAGTCCCCCTCCATCTACACTGAAATCAATGCATCTAGTGCAAGCAAAAAAATAAGATTAGAAATCAACATCTACACTGAAATCAATGCATCTAGTGCAAGAAATCAAATAGGATTATAAATAAACATCTACACTAAAAACAATGCATTTAGTACAAGAAATCAAATAGGATTAGAAATCAACATCTACACTGAAATGAACGGATCTTGCAGAAGCAATCAAATAGGATTAGAAATCACCATTTACACTGAAATCAATGCATATATTTCAAGCAATCAAATAGGATTATAAATCATTATCTACACTAAAATCAGTGCATCTAGTGCAAGCAATCAAATAGAATTAGAAATCACCATCTACACTGAAATCAATGCATCTAGTGAAAGAAATCAAATAGAATTAGAAATCAACATATACACTGAAATAAATGTATTTAGTGCAAGAAATCACATAGAACTAGAAAAAATATACATTGGAATCAATGCATCTAATGAAAGCAATAAAATAGGATTAGGAATGAACATCTACACTGAAATTAATGCATCTAGTGCAAGCAATCAAATATTATTAGAGATTAGCATCTACGGTGAAATCAATGCATCTAGTGCAAGCAATCAAATAGGATTATAAATCACCATATACAATGAATTCAATGCATTTAGTGCAAGAAATATTCTTCCCTCTCTCCCCCCTCCATCTATATTTATATCTCTCTCTGTCTCACCCCCAAGCATACTCTCTCTCTCTCTCTCTCTACATTGTTCTCTCTCAATGTCTTTCTTCTTCCATCCCTCTCTCCCCTTCCAAATCCATCTCTTTGTCCTCCCTCTCTCCTCCTCTCTCTGCCTCCCTCTCTCTTCCTCCCTCTCAAGTCCTCTATCTCCATTTCTTTTTTCCCTCTCTCTCTCTCTCTCTCTCCCCCCCCAACCCTGTGACTACCCCCCTCCATCTCTCTCTATTTGTTACCCTTCTCTCCCTATCTCACTCCTCCCTTTCTCTCTCTTTTTAGTCATCCTCTCCCCTCTCCTTCATTTTATCTCATTCAGTGCAAGAAATCAAATAGGATTATAAATCACCATCTACAATGAAATCAATGCATCTAGTGAAATAATTCTTCTTCCCTATCTCCCCCCTCCATCTATATCTATATCTCTCTCCATATCTCCTTCTTTGTCTGTTTATCTCACCCACCCCCCAAACGCACATTCTTTCTCTATCCATATCTATATATCTCTCCCTCTCTCTCTCTTCACCTTCCATTTAGATATATATCTCTCTCCGTCTCTCTTTTGTATCTCTTATGTATCGCTATATCACCCCAAAAACATACATACTATTTCTCCATATTTATCTATCTCTCTCTCCCTCTTCCTCTCCCTCTCCCCCCTTCAATTTCTCTCTTCCCTCCTACTCTCCTCTCTCCCTCCCTATCCATCTCCCTTATCACTCCCTCTCTCTCTCTCTCCACCTTTCTCTCTATGTTTCTTTCTTCTTACCTCTCTATTTCTCTCCCTTCCTCTCTCCTTCTCTCTCTCACATCCTCTCTCTCTTCCTTCCTCTCTCTCCCTTTCTCTCTTGCCTCCATCTCTCTCACTTCCTCGCTCTCTTCCTTCCTGATGCAGGAGCATCAAGACCTTTTTCTCCATTTGTAAATATGGGGTGTGATAATATTAATTTGTAAATATGGGGTGTGATGATTTTAATATTTTATTAATTAATTTGAATTAAATAGGAGAAGGTGAGGATTTATGTAAATATATTTTTATTAATAAAAGGATATGAGGAAATTTAATAAATTTAAGGATTTTAGGGATCAAAACCTATCCTTTAGGGATGTTGAGAAATTTAGGGGTTTGTTGAGATATTCTAGTGGTGGTGAGATATTAAGGGGATTGAGCATTTAATTAGTTTATTTTTAAAAATTATGTAAATAGGAAGGGGTTTGAAGAGAAAAGGAGAGGAAAAATTGTGAGGAGTGAGGAGTGAGCAAGGTTCTCCTTGGGAGCCTTCGGCAGTTTGTAAAAGGGCCATGGATTTGCATATCTGGCCATGAATATAACTGTGTGAATGTTTGTGTTATTCTAAATATTAATATGTTGATTTCAATTTGTATGGGCCTCGTTGTGTTTAATAAAATTATGAGAGATGGTTCTTTGCTTGATGTGTGAATTTGATGTCATATAACTTGAATGGCATAATGGTGCTTATTTTCCCATGCGCTCTCTGCTGTGTAATAATGGTGAATCGGTTTCTGTTTCGTTTAATGTATGGACAAGCTTGATTTTATACGGTGCACATATATGCAGTCATATAATGTTGAACTCGCACATATATACAGTCATATAGTGTTGAAATAGCACGGTGTTAATGGTTCTACTTATGATTCCATACGCATTTGCTGTCTGATGTGTGCATACCTGCGACTGAGATCAATCTATTAGACTTCAAACATCAGACTTCAGTAACAAATAAAACGATCTTCTTTAACTTTAAAACGCTGGACTACCAAAGTAGAACCTCTGTTTTTCTTCCCAAAACAAACTGGATTCTTCTTGGTATCATATAGGCACGGCCATCACACCCTTTTCCCAACGCATAAAAAAAATGACACCCGTTGGTTTCAAACAAAAACAGAAAACATTGTATTTCCACCTGCGCTAGTGTTATTACAATTACCAAATGAACACATACTCATTCGTCCATCGTATCCATCGATACAATACGTTCCATCACGCAGAACATCACAGGCTTTAACCCACGCATAATAGATCACAACCAAAACAAAGGAAAAAAAACAACACATCTGTTCATCTATTATTTGACAGCGCAGGTCCTTAATTTACATGACTATATGAATAAATGAACAGCAAAACAAAAACGCTGGTCCTCTCTCTCCCTTTCTCTCCTGCCTCCTCTATCTCTCTCCCTCATCTATTTTTCTCTCTCTCTGTCACTCTATCTCTCCTTTCTTGAACTATATCACTATCTTTACTTCTATCCCACTCTTGTCTCTATCTCTAATTCTTTATCTCTTTATCTCACCCCAAAACATATACATTATCTCTTCATCTCTCCCTTCTCTCTCTCTCTCTCCACTTTTATCTCTCTATGTGTTTCTTCTTCCCTCCCTATGTTTCCTTCTAACTCCATTTCCCTATATGTCCCTCTCTCCTCCCCCGCCTGAAGTCCTCTTTCATCCTTTCTCTCTCTCCCTTTCTCTCCATTCTTCTCACTCCCTTTATCTATCCACGTAGATCACTCTATGTCTTTGTGCTTCCTTCCCATATATATCTAGAATTAATATATGTATCATGATATATTAATATATATTATAACATAACGAATTTAATATTTGTATCATGATATATTAATATATGTTATAACATAACGAATTTAATATTGTATTGATCCTAAGCTATTAAATTTATAATATTAATATTAGATTTAATGATATTTTGTAGCTGGCATGATAAATAAAATTCAAATATTACAACTTTGACATGGAAATATTTATGTCTTTAGATTTTTTAATATATCCATCTGATATGTGTTTTCTTTTAAAGATCCCTTTTACAAATATTTATTTAAAATAAATGTTAAAATATTTTGGAGCAAGATTTTATTCTTGGTGTTGAAATAAACTTTTTGCTTTAATTTAAGAAATGATATTGACTTTAATAGAGAGTAAATATGTTTAAAATTTTACCTTATTTATAAATTTAATGTGGTAATTTTTTTTTTCAAGGTAAATTTATGATCCATTCAAATATAACGTATATGATAAGTTAACTATGAAAATCATAATATAATTATATTATAGTTTTCTCATTGGTTTCTTTGATAAAAAAAACTACAGTACAATTATGTTATGCATTTAATAGTTATTTTATCGTATATGTTGAATTTGAATAAAAAATTAAATAACTATACAAAACATTTTTTTAATTATTATTATTATTTTGGCAGACATGCGCAAAATTTCAACTTTGGTGATGAACTGACATCCTTACACATCATACTGGCCTGGAGAATTGGCCTCTTGACACAATGAAATTTATCATATTTTTTTCCAATGAGATTCTATAGCGATTTAATGTATACCTCTCGACTATATGAAATTTCATTGTCCATATGTGACTATGTAAGTTGTTAATAATTCCAAATAAAAAAATAGTTTTTCTATTTTAGTGCACCTATATGGGATCAAAGTGTCTCACTAAACACTATCATTAAAGAATTGTTGATGTGTATATGTAAATAATATTTATGAATCATATAATATTAATATATTAATATATTTACATATTAAATATTCACAAATTCGCTTTTTCATTCTAGTTGAATATATTATTCCAACCTTAACACTTAGAACAAGACCTATTGTTAGTGTCGGTATGCTCATCCCTCTATTAGTGATCAAAATTCTCTTGTTGCATTGCATTTTAGGTGTCTCATTCGATCAGCTGCATTCCATTAAGTCATGGATCACGTGATGGCAGTGGCATATTATCAATTTTCCCTCATGGTCTTTACCTGCTGGCCTATTTTCACAAATTCAGGTCATTTACAGTCATTTTCTGTGTTTACATTTGTAAAAGCCATTTTTAGGATTTTTAGGTCTCATTAGGTCTAGGGTTTGTCATTAAAGTCTTGTAAAAGCTCAATAATGGTCAACAGGCACATGAGGAGGTCAAATAAGGTCTCAACATCAAAAATTTCAATAATGACATTCTCAGTAATTGATTTTTCCTCAAAACCCTGTTTTGAGGAAAAACAAATTTTTTCTTCTATGTATATAATTTTCATGTAATTTTATTCTTCCTATATGTAATAAGTCCGGAAATGCAACCCTGGTCACCTTACCAATCTCCTGCACTTCATCTCTTGCAAAAAAGTAAAAAATTCAAAGCATTAGTCCATCAAAGTCAAAAAGCAAGTGAAACTACCAAAACTGAGTTTTTAAAGATAAAGTGAAAGGAAAACATTAGAAAAGTGGGTTTTTTGTAAATGAAAAATTCAAATCCCTTGTATATAAAGTGTTTCATGGGTTGAAGAATTCATTTGTGTGCATTAAAAAGAGTGAACAAGCCAAGTTGCATTTTTAAGGTAAAGAAGAGAAAACTACAACAAAACTGTGCAAAGCTCCTGGCGCAGCACACCTGGGTTGAGGCGTGGCGCACCAGGTCAGCGTGGCGCACAAAAGCTCAGAAAACACATTAAAGTTTGAACGGGCATGACGTACTAGTGGGGCACAGCGTACCTATGTCTGGGCGCGACGCACCTACCCTCCAAGCCCTAATTTCATCCAATCGACCTCATTTAGCTCCAAAACTTGCAATCTCCATTCCTCAAGTAAGTGGAAACTTACTAAGTGCCTTTGCAAGAGATTTAATCAGCTTTCATGGTGTTTCAATAAGTGAAAGATAAAACGCTAGTTTGTTGCACAGTCAAATTGAAAAAACTGTTTAGGGATTACAATTTTGTCCTTGTTGTTGTTTATTTCCCTACCCATTTTCACATCCCCTTCACTATATTTCACTAATTTCATTTCCCATTTCCCCTCTCATTTCCACTCATCCTACTCCCCTCTTCCCAAAACCCTAATACCTAACAAATTCCCACTATTCCCAAACCCTAATTGGCATTCCCAAAACCTTGCCACTCCCAAAAAACCCTACAACCAACATCACAATCCCTCATTCACTGTCCCCATCATAAATCCCATTCATTTAATAGCAAACAACTTTGCTTCATTTAAAATCTCTTCATACTCATCATCGAAACAACATATAGTGGCAAACATGGAAATGGATTCACCTTATGAAAGGGATGAGGAAATAGTGAGTGATTCCTCTCAAGAAATTCATGCACCTAGAAAACCTCACAAGGAAGGAAAACACATCTGGGAGGAGCCCACTACACTTACAGAGCTATTCGCTTGTCCTGTTGCTATAGCATGTTTCAAACATCAGTCTTGCCATCAGTTTTGTGAAATGGTGGAAAGAGTCAAATACCACCATGTGCTTGCTAGACTTTTTGTTCTCCATCTTTACAATGGCCAGGTCAATTTGGCAGGTGTTACATTTACTTTAACATCTGAAACTATAGCTGAAGCAACATGGATTCTGAATGTGGGAGAGTAGTGGAACAAGGGACAACCGGTGGACAAAGAGAATTATGAGCCTTATATCAAGGCTGGCTATCAGAAGTAGATCAGTAGGTTTTCCCTTTCAGGTACCTACAGGACACATATGCTCCACTCATGAAGCTAATAATCAGATACTTCAATTGTGAAGGAAGATTTTCTCGCTTGTACACCTACCATATTAGATCATTGATGAATTTCACTAGGGTGAGGATGATGAACCTCCCCTATTTCATGTGCCAGAATATTGAGAAAATGACCACATTAGTGAGAAGAAAGCCTCCTCATCAACAATACAACAACATTTATCACTTTGCATTGATCAAGATTGTGGTTTTGCATCAGTTGTGCTTGCTGAATGTTTCATGGGATGATTTCATTTCACATGATGTTTTCACAAGTCTTCAAGTGACCCCATCAGTGTTTCATGAGGCAGGAGGGCCTTCACATCAACAAAAGGTGCATGAGACTCAAACCATAAGTGTGCCAATATTTGTCACTTACCAAAAGGGCACAAGGAGATTATTTGTAGCAGCCAAACGAGTACTATCTCCACCTGGGGTGGAAGGGGTCCAATTTCCTTCAACATCAAAGTAGGTACAGGACAAAGGTAAACATCCAGTGCATGATGAAGGGGCTTCTAGAGGTCAAGAGAGAGATTTCATTCTCATTCAGGATGATGATGTGGATTTGGTCCCCCAAA
The DNA here is from genome assembly GCA_000404065.3 of Pinus taeda. Taxonomy (NCBI): domain Eukaryota; kingdom Viridiplantae; phylum Streptophyta; class Pinopsida; order Pinales; family Pinaceae; genus Pinus; species Pinus taeda. The sequence goes on from APFE031221608.1 coordinate 232,544, forward strand.
GCTCAAGACTGAAAGTGATCATCAAAGAGCAAGAATCTGACATTCATGCCTTAGCTCTCAACCTTGAAAGGGCTAAGTGGATTATCAATTACCTTGAGCAAAGGAACAAGCAACTGGAGGATCAGCAGACAATCGTGGAGCTACAAACTATAAGAGAAAACCGGCAAGCAGCCAAGAGGAGAAAAATCAAATTGACACCACTAGAGCAAGAGATTGAAGCTGATCGTGAATCTTGGCTAGAGAGGACAAAGATGCACTTGGAGAAGCTACTGGAGAAGGCCAACAAGGAGAAAAATATGTTAAGGCACATGGCCTATCACTATTTGGCAAGAGACAAGATTTGCAAAGCGAGGATAAGAACCTTAAAGGCCAAGTTGAGGAAAAATTTGAGGAGGAAGAAAGACCAAGATAGACTCAAAATCCTGGTTGAGGCTTCCTTATCCCAACATAGTACTTGATGCAGGTCACTCAGCCCAAATTTCAAGAAATCTGGCACACTTTTTGTCAATTTTGAATTTTTGAAGGGAAAAACAGTGCTTTCTGCTTGGTGCTTAGCGCCGCCCGGCACTTGCTTTAGCTAGGGACCTCCTCTGGAGGAAAAATCTACATTTCTGGATTCCTCATGAAAAATTATAAATGCGCAAAAATTACTAGAAATTTTTGTCAAGTTTTGAGCTTCCAAAAGGGTCAAAAACTCCTTCAAAATGCCCTTTCTGCCCCTTTTTGGCCACACAGGAAGCAGTGTTGGGAGAACTCACTTTTGGAGGGGAAAATGGACACCAAATTCAGAAATTTCACTTTTTCGGGAAAGTAGATAGAAAGACCTTTCCAACAAGCTCACTTGTAGCAAATTTGGTGCACGGAAAGGCCTCTACATTCAGCTACAAAAAGGCGCTACGCATAGGGAAAGTGGCATGGCGCACATGATGGAAAATTGCCATTTTTGCCATTAAAACTCTGTTTTTCGGCTAGTTTTTTCTCAGTTTGACTCTTTTCTCTCTCATGGTGAAACTCATTATTTAAATTGATATAAATTGATGGAATTTGATATAAAAATGTTGAAAATTCACTCATGGAGGTAGATACATCATGAAAAGGTAGTTTTGAACTAAATGAATCAGTTTCCTAGATTTTAGAGGCAAGGTATTCCACTGCCTACTTTTCAGTTCTTAGTTTGTATCTTGTTGAAACAGCTCCTAAGCTCATGAATTCGACCCCTAAAGCCTAGCATGAGTTGTTTTTTGCATATATCTAGTACTTTTTCAGTCATTTGTTAAGGTTGGACTCTTGTGAAAGCTTTGAGCAGCATTGTACATTCATCTCTGTAATTTAGCAAAGGAGTAGACCAGGGTTTGTAGCATTTTGTCGGATTCTTGTGGCAAGTTGATTTGGTATTGTTTCTTCTTCTGTAATTAAAGTTTACATGTGTTTATGTATGCCATTATCTCTCTCTTTTAAGCTGAACTAAATGAATCAAGGATAAAGGTAGAAATCATTGATGCTGTAGTGCTCTACCTAGGGTTTGTTTAGTTTTTTATGTTTTCAACTATTTGAAGAGGACTCCTGAGACTCTCATGCCCTCTCCAACTCCTATCCAGTCTTAAGACTCTCCATCTCATTCAATTTAAAGTACTAAAGCATTTGCCTACCTCACCCCACAGATTCCTCTGCAAGACTGAGTCCATTCCCTGGAACCAAATATGCGTTTCACATTTGAGCTAGCAAACCAACATAAAACTCAATCAAAATCCTCTGAGCATATACCAAATTAGTCTTTATATTAGTCATCTCAAGCCTCATTCGCTATATTTTCCTGAGATTAACAAGGAGAGAGCCCTCTCCCGACCTAGTAGGGCTAGCTACTAGGATAAGCATGGTTTGATGTTACCCTAGATCCTGCCTTTCTCAACTTGAGGTAGATTTAGGCACTAACATAGTGGCGACCATACAAGGGAAGAAAATTTTGTTTGCTTGTTAATGTTCTTTGCTTTATAAACTACAGACGGAGCCTGAAGTTAGCCAGGTAGCCTTCGAACTTGTCTTGCTTTCCGAGTGCATAAGAAGATGAATGCTACTTCAGTCAATCTCTGGTTTAGTTTTATAAACTAAACATCTAACTTTCAAATTGCCTCAATACATGTAATCAAGTTTAGATCTGATTGTTGATGGTGGAAAATGATCAGACACTGAAAGGCTAAAATCATTCAGCTAGCGGCTCCAGTGTCAAAGAATCCCAAGGTTTAGAATTTTTATGGCGACTCTACTCTTCAACAATCAGTAGCCTGAAGAATTTCTTGGAGAAGTCATTGTTATCAAAATGGTTTTGTTGGATCGAAGGTATGCTCCCATGAGCGGAGATCACATTCCAGGTTTCTCAAATAAAATTCCTAAGGTAGATTGGCGAAGGAATTTTCCTATGTTTAAAGATGATGATAGGAATGATGATGCTTTGCATCTGGTTAGATTTCACATACATATTCGAAAGTTGAAGGTTGATTTTCCTGAAGATTGCTTGATGAAGATATTCATGGCCAATTTGGAAGGTAAAGCCCGATCTTGGTATGAAAGTTTTCCGCCTACTTGTATTTACTGTTTAAAGGATTTTCATACCATGTTCTTTGAAAGGTATAAAGAATCTTATCCATCATTAAATTTAGTTCAGAACTGTTGCAAAAATGTTTAAAGTTTTATTGAAAACCTTGAGAAATATTATGAAGATGATGACTTCAAGGATGATGAGATCATGGAGGCTCTGTACGAAAATCCATTTCAGCAGCATCAAGAGAACTTAGAGGATACTTATCAAGATGCTCAGGAAAATTTGCAATTGGATCAAGATCTTAGTATAGAGGAAAATGATGAAAGAGAAGGTTTTATTTCAGATCTATCCATAGAAGAAGACAATATGCAGGAAAGTCAAGTTTCAATTTCAGAATGTGATAAAGTTAAGTTGGCTAATTTAGATCTAGATTCAGATCATGATGATGAAGAAGATTCAAATTGTGATGATGAGGAAATCATTGAAACCAGCCACTTCGTTACACAAGATCATAGTCAGGGTATTGTAGCTTCTTCTTTGCTTGAAGATAAAATAATTTTGCATTTTGATAGTCAACATGAAACACATGAAATGAATCTGCAGTATGAGGGAAATTTGCATACTCCTTTGCTTGAAATTAATGAAGACAATAACTCTTGAGCAAAAGAAAACAGAAAGTATTATCTCCTTTGTTTGAACATGACATAGATCGACTCCTAAAAAGTCAGGTTACAGCCCAAGCTAATGTAGGTTTGCAGTGTGCACATGGTCAAGAAGGTGTTGGTGAAACTTCTTCCTCTTTTGAAAATGATGATAGTCTTGAAATTGGATTTATAGATCAGCGAACAGATAATATTTTCTTTCATGAAGATCATAAGGCTCTCATGTTTCCTAATCTTGAAGATTGTTTTTTGTTTAAGAATGACCTAGACCATGACATTGATGAGTATGAGCCTGAGAGAGACAGTATGTCATAATTCAAGTCAGAGTTTCTCATGGTTAAGGAATTTACAGCTAACACTCAGATGGCATAAGCTTATAATTCTCTATGCCTTCCTATCACTCAGCAATCAGTTGTTCTTTTAGATCATAATGAAGGGAGTACTTGTATTTTTGCTACTGGATCTCAAGAAAAGATAGTGCTTCAAGATTATCAATATCCCTTTGGCATTCTTTTGCAAGTATTAGAGAAGATGAATGTTGTCTGGTTTGTTAGCATAAGCCTTAGCTTCAAGTGTTATTATGAGTTGCCTACATGTACATTGTTCTACCTGCTCAGGGAAAGTAAGAGCAAAATTTCAGTATGTAGCCATCTACTGGATTGGTTACATTGGAAGGCCCACTTCACATGATTGTACATATTTCATCAGTAGGCTGGTGGTTGTCATCATGATTTGAAGCCCTCAAATCTTGATGGTCTGCTGCCATTAGAAAGCTTTGCAAGTAGTTATTTCAGTTAAGTACGTCTTGAGTCATTTTTGTTTTAGTCAGTTTCAAAATAGTTTTAGAGTTTATTTGTACTGTCATCATTAATTCAGTTTAGGGCCCGAAGTGAAGGTTATAAAACTAAAGGTCTGATGTCAGTTTTTAGTTATTTAGTGTGGATTCTTTGAGTCGGTTTTGAGTCAAGATATTGGTTTTGGTTTGTTGAAGTTATTGACTCCATTGCCTAATGGAAGAAGGCATTGTCTACTTTCCAGAGATCTGTAGTTCTTGGCACCTCCAAGGAGCTACCATCCCCATTGGAGCCAATGTTAGTGTTGGTATCTTCATCCCTCTATCATTGATCAAAATTCTCTTGTTGCATTGCATTTTAGGTGTCTCATTCCATCAGTTGCATTCCATTAGGTCGTGGATCATGTGATGGCAGTGGCATATTATCAATTTTACCTTTACCTGCTAGCCTATTTTCACAAATTTGGGTCATTTACAGTCATTTTCTGCCTTTACATTTGTAAAAGCCATTTTTAGGGTTTTTAGGTCTCATTACTTCTAGGGTTTGTCATTAAAGTCTTGTAAAAGCTCAATAATGGTTAGTAGGCACATGAGAAGGTAAAATAAGGTCTCAACATAAAAAATTTCAACAATAACATTCTCAGTAATTGATTTTTCCTCAAAACAAAAAAAAAAATTCTTCTATGTATATAATTTTCATGTAATTTTATTCTTCCTATATGTAATAATTCTGGAAATGTAGCCCTCGTCACCTTGCCAAGCTCTTGCACTTCAGATCCTACAAAATAGTAAAAAATTCAAAGCATTAGTCCATCAAAGTCAAAAAGCAAGTCAAACTCCCAAAACAGAGTTTTTAAAGATAAAATGAAAGGGAAACACTAGAAAAGTGGGTTTTTTGTAAATGAATAATTCAAGTCCCTTGTATATAAAGTGTTTCTTGGGTTGAAGAGTTCATTTGTGTGCCATAAAAAGAGTGAACAAGCCAAGTCACGTTTTTAAGGTAAAGAAGAGAAAACTAGAGCAAAAATGTGGAAAGCTCCTAGTGCGGCGCCCCTGGGTTGAGGCGTGGAGCACCTGGTCAGTGCGGTGCACAGAAGCTTAGAAAACACATTAAAATTTGAATGGGCGCGACACACCAGTGGGGCACAATGCACCTGTTTTTAGGCGCGGCACACCTGCCTTCCAAGCCCTAATTTCATCCAATCGACCTCATTTATCTCCGAAACTTGTAATCTCCATTCCTCAAGTAAGTGGAAACTTCCTAAGTGCCTTTGCAAGAGATTTCATCATATTTCATGATGTTTCAATAGGTGAAAGATAAAGCCCTAGTTTGTTGCACAGTCAAATTGAAAAAACTATCTAGGGTTTACAATTTTGTCCTTGTTGTTGTTTATTTACCTACCTCATTTTCACATCCCCTTCACTATATTTCACTAATTTCATTTCCCATTTCCCCTCTCATTTCCACTCATCCTACTCCCCTCTTCCCAAAACCCTAATACCTAACAAATTCCCACTATTCCCAAACCCTAATTGGCATTCCCAAAACCCTGCCACTCCCAAAAAACCCTACAACTAACATCACAATCCCTCATTCACTGTCCCCATCATAAATCCCATTCATTTAATAGAAAACAATTTTTCTTCATTTAAAATCTCTTCATACTCATCATTGAAACACCATACAGTGGCAAACATGGAAACAGATTCACCTTATGAAAGGGATGGGGAAAGAGTGAGTGATTCCTCTCAAGAAATTCATGCACCCAGAAAACCTCACAAGGGAGAAAAACACATCCGAGAGGAGCCCACTACACTTACAGAGGTATTGGCTTGTCCTCTTGCTATAGCATGTCTCAAACATCAGTCTTGCTATCAGTTTTGTGAAATGGTGGAAAGAGTCAAATACCACCATGAGCTTGCTAGACCTTTTGTTCTCCATCTTCACAATGGCCAGGCCAATTTGGTAGGTGTTACATATACTTTGACACCTAAAACTATAGCTGAAGCAAAAGGTATTCCGAATGTTGGAGAATAGTGGAACAAGGGACAACTGGTGGAAAAAGAGCATTATGAGCCCTATATCAAGGCTGGCTATCAAAAGCAGATCAGTAGGGTTTTCCCTTTCAGATACCTACAGGACACATATGCTCCACTCATGAAGCTAATAATGAAATACTTCAGCTGTGAAGGCATATTTTCTCGCTTTTACACCTACCATATTAGATCATTAATGCATTTCACTGGGTGAGGATGATGAACCTCCCCTATTTCATGTGATGGAATATTGAGAAAATGACCACATTAGTGACAAGAAAGCTTCCTCATCAACAGTACAACAACATTTATCACTTTGCATTGATCAATATTATGGTTTTGCATCAACTGAGGTTGTTGAATGTTTCATGGGATGATTTCATTTCACATGAGGTTTTCACAAGTCCTCAAGTGACCCCATCAGTTTTTCATGAGGCAGGAGGGCCTTCACATCAGCAAGAAGTGCATGAGACTCAAACCACCAGTGTGCCAGTATTTGTCACTTACCAAAAGGGCACAAGGAGATTATTTGCAGCAGCCAAACGAGTACTATTTCCACCCGGGGTGGAAGGGGTCTCGTTTCCTTCAATAGCAAAGCAGGCACAGGACAAAGGTAAAAAACGAGTGCATGATGAAGGGCCTTCTGAAGGTCAAGAGAGATATTTCATTCTCATATAGGATGATGATGTGGATTTGGACCCCCAAAGCTCAAGACTGAAAGAGATCATCAAAGAGCAAGAATCTGACATTCATGCCTTAGCTCTCAACGTTGAAAGGGCTAAGTGGATTATCAATTACCTTGAGCAAAGGAACAAGCAGCTGGAGGATCAGCAGACGATCATGGAGCTGCAAACTATAAGAGGAAATTGGCAAGCAACCAAGAGGAGGAAAACCAAATTGACACTGCTAGAGCAAGATATTGAAGCTAATTGTGAATCTTGGCTAGAGAGGACAAACATGCACTTGGAGAAGCTACTGGGGAAGGCCAACAAAGAGAAAAAGATGTTAAGGCACATGACCTATCACTATTTGGTATGAAACAATATTTGCAAAGCGAGGATAAGAACCTTAAAGGACAAGTTGAGGAAAACTTTGAGGCGGAAGAAAGACCAAGATAGACTCAAAATCTTGGCTGAGGCTTACTTATCCCAACATAGTACTTGATGCAGGTCACTTAGCCCAAATTTCAATAAATTTGGCACACTTTTTATCAATTTCAAATTTTTGAAGGGATAAATAGGATTTTCTGCCTGGTGCGTAGTGCCGCCCGATGCTCGCTTTTGCTAGGGACCTCCTCTAGAGGAAAACTCTACATTTTTGGATTCCTCATGCAAAATTATGAATGCCTAGAAATTACTAGAAATTTTTGTCAAGTTTTGGGCTTCCAAAAAGGTCAAAAATGCCTCCAAAATGCCCTTTCTACCCCTTTTTGGCCACACAGGAAGCAGTGTTGGGAGAACTCAGTTTTGGAGGGGCAAATGGACAACAATTTTAGAAATGTCACTTGTTCTAAAAGGTAGACGGACAGACCATTCCAACAAGTCAACTTGGAGCAAATTTGGTCCATGGAAAGGCCTCCAAAATCAGCTGCAAAAAGACATTATGCACAAGGAAAGTGGCGTGACGCACAAGATGGAAAATTGCCATTTTTGCCCAAAAAACTCTGTTTTCGCCTAGTTTTTTCTTAGTTTGACTTTTTCTCTCTCATGGTCAAAATCATGATGTAAATTGATGTAACTTGATGGAATTTGATGTAAAAACGTGGAAAATTCACTCATGGAGGTAGATACATCATGAAAAGGTAGTTTTGAACTGAGTGAATCAGTTTCCTAGATTTTAGAGGCAAGTTGTTCCACTTCCTACTTTTCAGTTCTTAGTTTATATCTTATTGAAACGGATCCTAAACTCATGAATTCGAACCCTAAAGACTAGCATGAGTTGTTTGTTGCCTATATCTAGTACTTTTTCAGTCATTTGTCAAGGTTGGACTCTTGTGAAAGTTTTGAGCAGCATTGTACATTCATCTCTGCAGTTTGGCAAAGGAATAGACCAGGGTTTGCAACATTTTTTGGGATTCTTGTGGCAAGTTGATTTGGTATTGTTTCTTCTTCTGTAATTCAAGTTTACATGTTTTTATGCATGCCATTATCTCTCTCTTTTCAGCTGAAATAAATGAATCAAGGACAAAAGGTAGAAATCATTGATGTTGCAGTGCTCTACCTAGGGTTTGTTTAGTTTTTTTATGTTTTCAACTGTTTGAAGAGGACTCCTGAGAATCTCATGCCATCTCCAACTCTTTACCAGTCTTAAGACTCTCCACCTCATTCAATTTAAAGTACTAAATCATTTTCCTACCTCGCCCCACAGAAATCTCTGCAAGACTGAGTCCATTCCCTGGACCCAAATCTGCCTTTCATATTTGAGCCAGCAAACCAACATAAAACTCAATCAAAATCCTCTAAGCATATACCTAGACTAAAATTAGTTATATCAGTCATCTCAAGCCTCATTCACTATATTTTCCTGAGATTGACAAGGAGAGAGCCCTCTCCCGGCCTGGTAGGGCTAGCTACCAGGTTAAGCGTGGTTTGATGTTACCCTAGATCCTTCCTTTCTCAGCCTGAGGTAGATTTAGGCGCTAACATAGTGGCGACCATACTGGGGAAGAAAAGTTTGTTTGCTTGTTAATGTTCTTTTCTTTATAAACTATAGATGGAGCCTAAAGTTGGCCAGATAGCCTTCGAACTGCTCTTGCTTTGCGAGTGCATAAGTAGATGAATGTTGCTTCAGTCAATCTCCGGTTTAGTTTTATAAACTGAGCATCTGACTTGCAAATTGCCCTAGTACATGTAATCAAGTTTATATTTGATTGTTGATGGTGGACAACGATCAGACACTAGAAGGCTAAAATCATTCACCTGGCGACTCCAGTGTCGAAGAATCCCAAGGTTTAGAATTTTTATGGCGACTCTACTCTTCAAGAATCAGTAGCCTCAAGAATTTCTTGGTGAATTCATTGTTATCAAAATGGTTTCGTTGGATCGAAGGTATTCTCCCATGTGCCGAGATCACATTCCAGGTTTCCCAAATAAAATTCCTAAGGTAGATTGGCGAAGGAATTTTCTTATGTTTAAAGATGATGATAGGAATGATGCTGCTTTGCATTTGGTTAGATTTCACATACATATTCACAAGTTGAAGGTTGATTTTCCTGAAGATTGCTTGATGAAGATATTCATGGCTACTCTGGAAGATAAAGCTCAACCTTGGTATGAAAGTTTGCCACCTACTTGTATTTATTGTTTAAAGGATTTTCATACCATGTTCTTTGAAAGGTATAAAGAATCTTATTCATCATTAAATTTAGTTCAGAACTGTTGGAAAAATGTTTATAGTTTTATTGAAAACCTTCATAAATATTATGAAGATGATGACTTCATGGATGATGAGATCATGGAGGCTCTGTACGAAAATCCATTTCAGTAGCATCAAGAGAACTTAGAGGATACTTATCAAGATGCTCAAGAAAATTTGCAGCTGGATCAAGATCTTAGTATAGTGGAAAATGATGAAAGAGAAGGTTTTATTTCAGATCTATCCATAGAAGAAGACAATATGCAGGAAAGTCAAGTTTCAATTTCAGAATGTGATAAAGTTAAGTTGGCTAATTCAGATCTAGATTCAGATCATGATGATGAAGAAGATTTAGATCGTGATGATGAGGAAATCATTGAAACCAGCCACTTTGTTACACAAGATCATAGTCAAGGTACCGTAGCTTCTTCTTTGCTTGAAGATAAAGGAATTTTTCATCTTGATAGTCAACAGGAAACACATGAAATGAATCAGCAGTGTGAGGAAAATTTGTATACTCCTTTGCTTGAAATTAATGAAGACAATAATTGGTTGAGCAAAAGAAAACAAAAAGTATTATCTCCTCTGTCTGAAGATGACATAGATCGACTCCTGAAAGGTCAGGTTATAGCCCAAGCTAATGTAGGTCTGCAGTGTGCACATGGTCAAGAAGGTGTTGGTGAAACTTCTTCCTCTTTTGAAAATGATGATAGTCTTGAAATTGGATTTATATATCAACGAACAGATAATATTTTCTTTCATGAAGATGATAAGGCTGTCATGTTTCATGATCTTTAAGATTTTTTTCTATTTAAGAATGACCTAGACCATGACATTGATGAGTACGAGCTTGAGAGAGACAATATGTCAGAATTCAAGTCAGAGTTTCTCATGGTTGAGGAATTTATAGCTAACACTCAGATGGCAGAAGCTTATACCTCTCCATGCCTTCCTATCACTCAGCAATCAGTTGTTCTTTCAGATCATAATGAAGGGAGTACTTGTATTTTTGTTGTTGGATCTCAAGACAAGATAGTGCTTTAGGATTATCAAGATTGCTTCAACATTCTTTTACAAGCATTAGAGAAGATGAATGTTGCCTGGGTTTTTAGCATAAGCCTTGGTTTCAATTGTTATTATGAATTGCCTACATGTACATTGTTCTACCTGCTCGGGGAAAGTAAGAGCAGAATTTCAGTATGTAGCCATCTGCTGGATTGATTACATTGGAAGGCCCACTTCACATGATTGTACATATTTCATCAGTAGGCTGGTGGTTGTCATCATGATTTGAAGCCCTCAAATCTTGATGGTCTGTTGCCATTAAAAAGCTTTGCAAGTACTTATTTCAGTTAAGTCTTGAGTCATTTTTTTTTTAGTCAGTTTCAAAATAGTTTCAGAGTCTATTTGTACTGTCATCATTCATTCAGTTTGGGGCCTGAAGTGAAGGCTATAAAACTAAAGGTCTGATGTCAGTTTTTAGTTATTTAGTGTGGATTCTTTGAGTCAGTTTTGAGTCAAGATATTGGTTTTGGTTTGTTGAAGTTATTGACTCCATAGCCCAATGGAAGAAGGCATTGTCTGCTTTCCAGAGATCTGTAGTTCTTGGCACCTCCAAGTAGCTACCATCCCCATTGGAGCCAATGTTAGTGTCAGTATCTTCATCCCTCCATCAGTGATCAAAATTCTCTTGTTGCGTTGCATTTTAGGTGTCTCATTCGATCAGCTGCATTCCATTAGGTCATGGATCATGTGATTGCAGTGGCATATTATCAATTTTCCCTCATGGTCTTTACCTGCTGGCCTATTTTCACAAATTCAGGTCATTTACAGTCATTTTCTATCTTTACATTTGTAATAGCCATTTTTAGGGTTTTTAGGTTTCATTAGGTCTAGGGTTTGTCATTAAAGTCTTGTAAAAGTTCAATAATGGTCAACAGGCACATGAGGAGGTCAAATAAGGTCTCAACATCAAAAAGTTCAATAATGACATTCTTAGTAATTAATTTTTCCTCAAAACCCTGTTTTGAGGAAAAACTGAGTTTTTCTTATATGTATATAATTTTCATGTAATTTTATTCTTCCGATATGTAATAAGTCCGGAAATGCATCCACAGTTACCTTCCCAAGCTCCTGCACTTCAGCTCCTGCAAAAGAGTCAAAAATTCAAAGCATTTGTCCATCAAAGTCAAAGAGCAAGTCAAACTGCCAAAACAGAGTTTTTAAAGATAAAGTGGAAGGCAAACATTAGAAAAGTGGGGTTTTTTGTAAATGAAAAATTGAACTCCCTTGTATATAAAGTGTTTCTTTGGTTGAAGAGTTCATTTGTGTGCCATAAAGAGAGTGAACAAGCCAAGTCGCGCTTTTAAGGTAAAGAAGAGAAAACTGCAGCAAAATTGTGTAAAGCTCCTGGAGCAGTGCACCTGGGTTGACGCACATCTCACCTGGTCAGTGCGGCACATAGAAGCTCAGAAAACACATTAAAGTTTGAAAGGGTGCAACACACCAGTGGGGCATGGCGCGCGTGTGTCTGGGCGTGGCACACCTGCCCTCCAAGCCCTAATTTCATCCAATCGACCTCATTTAGCTCCGAAACTTGCAATCTCGATTCCTCAAGTAAGTGGAAACTTCCTAAGTGCCTTTGTAAGAGATTTCATCAGGTTTCATGATGTTTCAATAGGTGAAAGATAAAACCCTAGTTTGTTGTACAATAAAATTAAAAAAACTGCCTAGGGTTTACAATTTTGTCCTTGTTTCTGTTTATTTCCCTACCTCATTTTCACATCCCCTTCACTACATTTCACTAATTTCATTTCCCATTTCCCCTCTCATTTCCACTCATCCTACTCCCCTCTTCCTAGAACCCTAATACCTAACAAATTCCCACTATTCCCAAACCCTAATTGGCATTCCCAAAATCCTGCCACTCCCAAAAAACCCTACAACCAACATCACAATCCCTCATTCACTATCCCCATCATAAATCCCATTCATTTAATAGCAAACAACTTTTCTTCATTTAAAATATCTTCATACTCATCATTGAAACACCATACAGTGGCAAACATGGAAACAGATTCACCTTATGAAAGGGATGAGGAAACAGTGAGTGATTCCTCTCAAGAAATTCATGCACCCTTAAAACCTCACAAGGGAGGAAAACACATCTGGGAGGAGCCCACTACACTTACAGAGCTATTGGCTTGTCCTCTTGCTGTAGCATGTTTCAAACATCAATCTTGCTATTAGTTTTGTGAAATGGTGGAAAGAGTCAAATACCACCATGAGCTTGCTAGACTTTTTGTTCTCCATCTTCACAATGGCCAGGTCAATTTTTGGCAGGTGTTACATTTACTTTAACACCTGAAACTATAGCTGAAGCAACAGGTATTCCGAATGTGGGAGAACAGTGGAACAAGGGACAACTGGTGGACAAAGAGCATAATGAACCTTACATCAAGGCTAGCTATCAGAAACAGATCAGTAGGGTTTTCCATTTCAGATACCTACAGGATACATATGCTCCACTCATGAAGCTAATAATCAAATACTTCAGCCGTGAAGGCATATTTTCTCACTTGTACACCTACCATATTAGATTATTGATGCATTTCACTAGGGTGAGCATGATGAACCTCCCCTATTTCATGAGATGGAATATTTAGAAAATGAGAACATTAGTGACAGGAAATCCTCATCATCAAGATTACCACAACATTTATCACTTTGCATTGATTAAGATTGTAGTTTTGCATCAGCTGAGATTGTTGAATGTTTCATGGGATGATTTCATTTCACATGAGGTTTTCACAAGTCCTCAAGTTACCCCATTAGCTTTTCATGAGGCAGGAGAGCCTTCACATAAGCAAGAGGTGAATGAGACTCAAACCACCAGTGTGCCAGTATTTTTCACTTACCAAAAGGGCACAAGGAGATTATTTGCAGCAGCCAAACGAGTACTATCTCCACCCGGGGTGGAAGGGGTCTCGTTTCCTTCATAAACAAAGTAGGTACAGGACAAAGGTAAACAACCAACGCATGATGAAGGACATTCTGAAGGTCAAGAGAGAGATTTCATTCTCATTCAGGATGAGGATGTGGATTTGGGCCCCCAAAGCTCAAGACTAAAAGAGATCATCAAAGATCAAGAATATGACATTCATGCCTTAGGTCTCAACCTTGAAAGGGATAAGTGGGTTATCAATTACCTTGAGCAAAGGAACAAGCAACTGGAGGATCAGCAGACAATCATAGAGCTGCAAACTATAAGAGAAAACCGGTAAGCAGCCAAGAGGAGGAAAATCAAATTGACACCATTAGAGCAAGAGATTGAAGCTGATCGTGAATATTGGCTAGAGAGGACAAACATGCACTTGGAGAAGCTAGGAAGGCAAACAAAGAGAAAAATATGTTAAGGCACATGGCCTATCACTATTTGGCAAGAAACAAGATTTGCAAAGCGAGGATAAGAACCTTAAGGGCCAAGTTGAGGAAAACTTTGAGGAGGAAGAAAGACCAAGATAGAATCAAAATCTTGGCTAAGGCTTCCTTAGACCAACATAGTATTTGATGTAGGTCACTCATCCCAAATTTCAATAAATTTGGCACACTTTTTGTCAATTTTGAATTTTTGAAGGGAAAAATAGGATTTTCTGCCTGGTGCGAAGCACCACCCGCACTCACTTTTGCTAGGGACCTCCTCTAGAGGAAAACTTTAAATTTTTGGATTCCTCATGCAAAATTATGAATGCCCAGAAATTGCTAGAAAGGTTTGTCAAGTTTTGAGCTTCCAAAAGGGTCAAAAGCTCCTCCCAAATGCCCTTTCTACCCCTTTTTGGCCACATAGGAAGTAATGTTGGGAGAACTCACGTTTGGAGGGGAAAATGGACACCAAATTCAGAAATTTCATTTGTTCTAGAAAGTAGATAGGCAGACCTTTCCAACAAGCCCACTTGGAGCAAATTTGGTGCAGAAGAAGGCCTCCAAAATCAGCCGCAAAAGGCGCTATGCACAGGGAAAGTGGCGCGACGCATAGGATGGAAAATTACTATTTTTGCCCAAAAAAACTCTGTTTTTCGCCTAGTTTTTTCTTAGTTTGACTTTTTTCTCTCTCATGGTTAAACTAATGATGTAAATTGATGTAACTTGTTGGACTTTGATATAAAAATGTTGAAAATTCACTCATAGAGGTAGATACATCATGAAAAGGTAGTTTTGAACTGAATGAATCAGTTTCCTAGATTTTAGAGGCAAGTTGTTCCACTGCCTAATTTTTAGTTCTTAGTTTAGATCTTGTTGAAACACCTCCTAAAATCATGAATTCAACCCTTAAAGCCTAGCATGAGTTGTTTGTTGCCTATATCTAGTACGTTTTCAGTCATTTGCCAAGGTTGGCCTCTTGTGAAAGCTTTGAGAAACATTGTACATTCATCTCTGTAGTTTGGCAAAGGAATAGACTAGGGTTTGCATCATTTTGTGGGATTCTTGTGGCAAGTTGATTTGGTATTGTTTCTTCTTTTGTAATTCAAGTTTACATGTGTTTATGTATGCCATTATCTCTCTCTTTTAAGCTGAACTAAATGAATCAAGGATAAATGTAGAAATCATTGATGTTGCAGTGTTCTACCTGGGGTTTGTTTAGCTTTTTATGTTTTCAACTATTTGAAGAGAACTCCTGAGACTCTCATGCCCTCTCCAACTCCTCACCAATCTTAAGACTCTCCATCTCATTCAATTTAAATTACTAAAGCATTTTCCTACCTCAC
>APFE031221608.1:248062-276109 GCA_000404065.3 Pinus taeda
CTCTTTCTGCATCTCATTTTTAGGTGTCTCGCTCGACTCACTTCGTTGCATTTCGCTAGGGGGCATTCCATTGTCTGATGGAAGGGTTTGGTGTTCTTGTTTCCCTCATGCTGGTACGTGCCCGGGCTAGTCAAAATTTCTCTATGTTCATCAAAGTTCATTTCAGTCATTCATAGTCATTATGCTATTTTGGTCAAAAATAGTTATTTTTCAGAGTCTAGGTCTAGTGGTTGGTGTTTAAACATGACAAACAATGCCCGCAGGCCATGAGCATGGTTTTCGAAGAGGTTCTTAGTTCAAAAGTTCATCATCAAACACATTTGAGGACATTTCTTGTTCAAAAATCTGTTTTAAATAAGAAATTTTCAAATTCATTTTTTGTAATAATCATGTATTTTTCCGCCATGGAGTTTTGAAAACAGGCTCTGGTTTTCCTTTCCCAAACATCAATGCCAATATCCCTGTAAATCAACTCAAAACTCAAAAAGTCGGTGAGAAAGAAAGTCAGTGAGAAAGCCAAAGGACAAAAGTTTCATTAAATAATAAAGTGCCAAAATGAAAAACATGACAAAATGGGTTTTGGAGGAAGAAAAAATCAAATCCAACTCTTGCAAGATATTTCTCCAAGTCATACAAATCATTTGTGTCAAATTACATTAATAAAATCTTATAGCAAAGTCGAATTTGGAGGTTGGAGGAAAAACTACAGTTTGAAAGGCCGCGACTGTGTTAAAAGGTGGAGCGCGGCGCACAAAAAGTAGGCGCGGCGCATAGAATGCGCGCAATACACTAGGCGCTCCTCCGTAGTGCAAATTAACACTAGCACGGCACACTCACCAGGCGCGGTGCACTGGGACTGCGCACGGCGCACTGAGCCCCAAGGTCGAAATTCACCATCAATTCATCAAAAACTCAATTTGTTTCAGCTCAATTCTTCTCCAAGTAAGTCAACCAGGCCTGTTCAGTAATTTTATTCATATATGACATGTTTAGAAGCGAAGACATTGGAGTTTAAATGATTAAAGACTTCGTCCAGTATCTATGACGGGAGGTGTGAATTCTGATCTCGTGAAAATAGTGCTTCGTTACATCCATCGTGCTGGACAGGAGCCAGAGGAAATAATTCACCACATTTCTGAAGCAGTTGTGCATTTTCTGAAAGGATTTGCATCAAAATGGATTTGGGGTCATTGATACAATGAAACCAGCACAAAACACGTTAGTTAGTACAGTAGAGAATCAACCCACGAAGGATCGCCTAGTATCCAAATTCACTTGGCTGATTGAGCATGTTTCCATATCGAATGTAAAGAAGTTTTACTCTGATGTTTGAATAGCAGGCGGTTATAAATGGCATGTAATGATATTCCTCAAAGGAAACAATGTGGACCACTTATCCATTTACTTAGATGTGGCAGGTTCCGCTACATTTCACTCTGGCTATTGTTAAATCAGATTCATCACAAGTTCATCGCCCAGAAAGAAACACAACACCCGTTCAATGGCCAGGAGAGCGAGTGGAGATACCCATCATTCATTCCTTTACCTGATAGTTGATAGACGATACTTTGATTGCAGAAGCAAGAGCCAGCGAACGAAGGGTACCTGATTATTGGGCGTATGATTCTAAAAAGAAGATGGGGTTTGTTAGGCTGAAGAATCAAGGGGCGGCATGCTACATGAATTATTTGCTTCAGACATTGTATTATATTCCTTACTTCAGAAATGTTGTCTATCATATGCCCACAACTCAAAATGATATACCCTCAAAAAGTGTTTCATTGGTTCTACATAACTTGTTTTATAAAGTCTAGCACAGTGACACCAGCGTTTCAACAAAAGACTTGACCAAATCATTCGGATGGGGCACATATGATTCTTTCATGCAACATGATGTGCAGGACCTAAACTGAGTACTCTGCAAAAAGTTAGAAGGGCACAGCTGTTGAGGATGCAATAAAGCATCTATTTGAAGGACATCATATGAACTACATCGAATGTATAAATGTGGATTATAAATCTACAAGGAAGGAATCATTCTATGATCTACAGTTTGATGTTGGAGGCTGCCGAGATGTCTATGCTTCATTTAATAAGTATGTTGAAGTTGAACAACTTAATGGTGATAACAAATATCATACAGAGCAGTATGGACTTCAGAAGGCAATAAAAGGTGTTCTTTTCCTTGGTTTTCCTCCCGTACTACAACTTCAGTTGGAACGTTGAATATTATTTCATGCTAGACACAATTGGAATGCAGTCGCAATTGGAACGCAGTCAAAATAACAATGATGGTCTCGAAAATAGACAGTCACAGCATCATTACAAAGGTCATGATCTCAGTGCCAACATACTTTCTCTCAACTTATGGAAATGAAGTCATAATCGCGGTGAAATTATTGATCATGAAAGGATCTCCATGAAATAGAAAATAGATATATTCTGTGATTCGTTTAAGACGGCCCAGACCAATGCATGGTTGGAAAACACCTATATATTTTCGGTTGGAGCTGAATTTAAATGTATGTACACGTGTTCCTCAGAAACTACGTGGCTATCTCCATACTGGGCACGCAAAGGCTACCCTTTTAAACCAATATTTTGTTAAGAGGGATGAAGGGCGCATAATCATACGTTTTGATCCTGCTAAACAGAGTAATGAATTTGCTGAGATTGGGTTGTACGTGGTATTAAAGGAGAATTGCAGCTGGGTGCGTTCATTAAAGGCAAAATTTTAATGGAAAACCATTTTTATTGAAAAATTAGTTTTTATTCAGATGACAAATGTAAAAAGAAAACTAAACAATTCGCAGAGTGGCCTCCAAATGGATAGTCCATCAGCAGACAACTGAGATATCTTTAAAGACAACTATACAAACTGAATATCATTTGCCAGATGAGACTCTGGGAGGTGTTCAATTCAAATTGTACAATCGTGAGAAGGAAGACTTTTATGCTAATATTGTTCCAGATAAGTTGAACGCAAAACTGTGGCTGTTGAGGGGTACAAGGCACAAAGTGAGATGGTGATTGAAACATCTTGACAAATTGATCAGTGCGTGGAAGAAAGGAAGGGATCTGTTATACATTGCAAATGAAATGAAGCATTTAGAGCACTTGGCAATTTGTTGCTAAGTATATGACCTTCAATCCTGCATAGAACTAGTATGTTAAATACATTTATAATATCCGGGTGATTCATGAGTACCTGTGTAAAAGAGCTGGCCAACATAGTGTTCCAAAGGTCAATAATATTAATGTGGATCAAAGTGTTGCCTCTATACATGCTACAATATTTAGCTATCTACGCATAAGATATATGGGCGAAACACCTCTATAACCCAGTGACAAATACAGTAAGGAGTAGATGAAGAGTATCACAATGGCTATGCTGCAAATTCAATTAGCTTGAAGGGTATGTTTAAACTTATTCAGAGACAAGGTCCTTTTGGGCATTTCATGGCACTGGTTAATACTAATGGATCTGTCGCTCATTATAAAAATTGGTTTCAAACGGTAAGAGAGAAGCTAAAAGGTCAAAAGCTAAAAGGGAAGACCGAAACGCCTAAATTAAAAATGTAGATGTCTACCGTGTCAGGGAAATAGTATCGGATGTTTGTGTTGGCTTCAGTTACGACTCAGGAGGGCTACGCTTCAGATTTCATTGGTCATCAATAGATTTGAGAAAAAAGTGTAACGTGGCTCCTTCTCAGAAAACAGATGATTGGCTTTCCAACTTCTGTTTGTTAATAACGATTAAACGACCCCTTATTTTTGGTCAATCGGTTTGCTCATAGAGATTTTATTTATTTGTATGAAAAATCATTTGTAAAAAAAAAGAGAGAAAGGAGAGTTCTGAGAAAAAAGTGTGGGAGGAAAAAACCCAGCACTATCACTGTACAGTTTTGACAGAGAAATAATTAAATGGTGTAGCTCTGACTTATAAGATTCTTGCTGTATGTGTTTTGGCATGTGTTTTTTCTCTCTGTTTCATATGTATCGTGTGATGTTTTGCAGTTCATTCATGATCATTTCCAGCTGAATACTTTTAAGTGAGAAAGGTAGAATTCAGTCATTTGCTCTACCTTGAGGAAGTGTTCATTCTTTATGTGTTTTCTTTTGCCTGGAAAGGATTCATACATTAATGCCCTTTTCAGCTTTCTTAAACAGTCTTTTCACCCCATTTAAATTCAATTCGATTGCTAAAACCTCATGCTTATCTCGCCTTATGAAATATCTTGTGCCTTTGGTTAAATCTCTCCTCATGTTGTCCTTGTCCCATACAGCCTAGCAACTTAGTCATTTAATCAAATATCCCTCATTCATATTCATTTACTAGCCTAAAATATGTTCCCATTTTAAGTCATCTCGGACTCTATTGATCATTTTATTGAGATAGACCCGGAGAGAGCCCTCTCTTGTCCTCGTAGGGCTAGCTACGAGGATGAGCTTGGTTTGATATTTCCTTGAACCTCGCCTTCCTTCAGCCTGAGGCAGATTCAAGTGCTAACATAGTGGTGAATCCACTGGGGACGAAAATGGTTTGCTTGTAGATTGTCTTGCCCCAGTACATATCTCAAATTCAGAACTAATTGTTGATGGTGGACAACGATCAGACATAAGAAGGATGAACGCATTCACCTGGCGACTCCTTTCACTGAAGAATCCAGCAACTGGTGCTTCATGGTGACTCCACTACAGAGGGATCAGTAGCTGTGAGATTTTTTAAAATGGAGCGGATTGCAAGAAGATATGCTCCCATGAGCCGAGATCACATTCCAGGCTTTCCAAATAGAATTCCGAAGGTAGATTGGTCAAGGAATCTGCTTACGTTTAAAGATGATGGTAAGAAGGACACTGCTTTACATCTAGTTCGATTTCACATGCATATTCGCAAGTTGAAGGTTCATTTTCCTGAAGATTGCTTAATGAAGATATTCCTGGCCACTCTAGAAGATGAAGCCCAATCTTGGTATGAAATTTTGCCGCCTGCTTGCATTTACTATTTCAAGGATTTTCATGCCATGTTCCTTGAGAAGTATGTAGACTCTTATCCAGCATTAAATTTAGTTCATGACTGTTGCAAGTACGCTGATGGTTTTATTGAAAGCCTTGAAAAATATTATGAAGATGATAATTTCACGGATGAAGAGATCATGGAAGTCCTGTGTGAAAACCCATTTCACCAGCATGAATATGATCAGGAAAATTTGCAGCATGATCAAGATTTTAGTATGGTGGAAGATGAAATAATTTTGCATCTTGACAGTCAACAGGAATTACATGAAATGGATCAGCAGTTTGAGGAATATTTGTATACACCTTCACTTGAAATTAATGAAGACAATCACTGTTTGAGCAAAAGGAAACAAAAGGACTTATCTCCTTGGTCTGAAGACGAGATAGATCAACTCTTGCATGGTCATGTTCCAACTCAAGCTAAAGCAGATTTGCATTGCACACATGGTCAAGAAGGTGATGGTGGAGCTTCTTCCTCTTCTGAAAAAGATGACAGTCCGGTAAGCAACTTTATAGATCAGCAGGTTGAAGATTGCCATATGGTTGCAAATGATGAAAGACAAAGTGTTGTTTCAGATCTGTCCATAGAAAAAGACAGCATGCTGGGAAGTCAAGTTTCAATTTCAGAATGTGATGAAATTAAGTCACCCATTTCAAATTCAGATTCGGATTGTGATGACCAAAAAAACATTGTACCGAATCCCATGAAGGGGAACTCTGCTGCTGAAAACATCTGGAATAAAGAAGACCAAGTTATGAATCAAAACTTTCTCATGTCATCAGTGCAGAGCCTTCATAAAGAGGAACATACTCTTATTTGTGAAAATAGATTAGCATCACATGAAATGGACACCTTGTTTCTTCAACAGGAGGTAAATCTTCATGTTTTTCAGGATCCAATGGCAAATCTGTTATAGTCAGCAGTGAAGGTGTTTATTGAAATATTCGGTGATGAAGGAGATCAGGGTCAGTTAGGTTTTTGGATGCCCAGTTACAAGTATCTACTGTTGACCAGGAGATCGGATCGGGAGAATCAATCAAGAAGGCGTCTGCTTGATTGGTTACAATGGCATTTTGGTATAGTTTGATCATATATTGCCTGGTAAGAAACATAGGTGGCCATGTACTGCCACCTAGCTTTAATTTTTATGTTCAGGTCTTAGTATTTTTTAGTATAGTTTGTCGAGTCATTTTTTCAGTCATTTCAATTCCACAATTGAGTTGGTTTGAGTCAAGTTTCAGTCAATAAGTCAAAGTCTGTGTTGGTTTGTCGAAATAATGACTCCATAGCCCAATGGACGAAGGCACTGTCTAGCTCTTCCAGAGATCTGTTGTTCTTGGCACCTCCAAGGAGCTACCATCCCCCATTGGAGCCAATGTTAGAGTCGGTCTTGTCAGACCTCCGTCAAAGATCAAAACTCTTTCTGCATCTCATTTTTAGGTGTCTCGCTCGACTCACTTCGTTGCATTTCGCTAGGGGGCATTCCATTGTCTGACGGAAGGGTTTGGTGTTCTTGTTTCCCTCATGCTGGTACCTGCCCGGGCTAGTCAAAATTTCTCTATGTTCATCAAAGTTCATTTCAGTCATTCATAGTCATTATGCTATTTTGGTCAAAAATAGTTATTTTTCAGAGTCTAGGTCTAGTGGTTGGTCTTTAAACATGTTGAATAATGCCCGCAGGCCGTGAGCATGGTTTTCGAAGAGGTTCTTAGTTCAAAATTTCATCATCAAACACATTTGAGGACATTTCTTGTTCAAAACTATGTTTTGAATAAGAAATTGTCGAATTCATTTTTTGTAATAATCATTTATTTTTCCGCCATGGAGTTTTGAAAACAGGCTCTGGTTTTCCTTTGCCAAACATCAACGCTAATATCCCTGTAAATCAGCTCAAAACTCATAAAGTTAGTGAGAAAGCCAAAGGACAGAAGTTTCATTAAATAATAAAGTGCCAAAATGAAAAACATGACAAAATGGGTTTTGGAGGAAGAAAAAATCAAATCCAACTCTTGCAAGATATTTCTCCAAGTCATACAAGTCATTTGTGTCAAACTACGTTAATAAAACATTATAGCAAAGTCGAATTTGGAGGTTGGAGGACAAACTACAGTTTGAAAGGCCCTAACTGTGTTAAAAGATGGAGCGCGGCGCACACAAAGTAGGCGCGACGCATAGAATGCGTGCGGCGCACTGGGCGCTCCTCCGCACTGCAAATTAACACTGGTGCGACGCACTCACCAGGCATGACGCACTGGGAGTGCGCACGGCGCAAAGAGCCCCAAGACCGAAATTCACCATCAATTCATCAAAAAACTCAATTTGTTTAAGCTCAATTCTTCTCCAAGTAAGTCGACTGGGCCTGTTTAGTAATTTTATTCATGTATGACGTGTTTAGAAGTGAAGACATTGGAGTTTAAATGGTGAAAGACTTCAACCAATATCTATGACGGGAGGTGTGCATTCTGATCTCGTGAAAATAGTGCTTCGTTACATCCATCGTGCTGGACAGGAGCCAGAGGAAATCATTCACAAGATTTCTGAAGCAGTTGTGTATTTTCTGAAAGGATTTGCATCAAAATGGATTTGGGGTCATTGATACAATGAAACCAACACAAAACGTGTTAGTTAGTACAGTAGAGAATCAGCCCACGAAGGAGCACCCACTATCCAAATTCGCTTGGCCGATTGAGCATGTTTCCAGATCAAATGTAAAGAAGTTTTACTCGGATGTTTTCATAGTAGGAAGTTATAAATGGCGTGTCATGATATTCCTCAAAGGAAACAACGTGGACCACTTATCCATTTTCTTAGATGTGGCAGGTTCTGCTACATTTCAGTCTGGCTATTGTTAAATTAGATTCATCACAAGTTCACCTCCCAGAAAGAAACACAACTCCCATTGAATGCCTAGGAGAGTGAGTGGGGATACCCATCATTCATGCCTTTACCTGATAGTTGATAGACGATACTTTGATTGCGGAAGAAAGAGCCAATGCACGAAGGGTATCTGATTATTAGGCGTATGATTCTAAAAAGAAGACGGGTTTTGTTGGGCTGAAGAATCAAGGGGCGGTACGCTACATGAATTCTTTGCTTCAGACATTGTATTATATTCCTTACTTCAGAAATCCTATCTATCATATGCCCACAACTGAAAATGATATACCCTCAAAAGGTATTTCATTGGCTTTACAGAACTTGTTTTATAAAGTCCAGCATAGTGACACCGACGTTTCAACAAAAGACTTGACCAAATCATTCGGATGGGGAACATATGATTCTTTCATGCAACATGATGTGCAGGAGCTAAACCGAGTACTCTGCAAAAAATTGGAAGGGCACAACTGTTGAGGATACAATAAAGCATCTATTTGAAGGACATCATATGAATTACATCAAGTTTATAAATGTGGATTATAAATCTACAAGGAAGGAATCATTCTATGATATACAGTTTGATGTTAGAGGCTGCCAAGATGTCTATGCTTCATTTAATAAGTATGTTGAAGTTGAACAACTTAATGGTGATAAAAAAATATCATACAGAGCAGTATGGACTTTAGAAGGCAATAAAAGGTGTTCTTTTCCTTGGTTTTCCTCCCGTACTACAACTTCAGTTGGAATGTTGAATATTATTTCATGCTAGACACAATTGGAACACAGTCAAAATAACAATGATGGTCCCGAAAATAGACAACCACAGCATCATTACAAAGGTCATGATCTCAGTGCCAACATACTTTCTCTCAACATATGGAAATGTATTCATAATCGCGGTGAAAGTATTGATCGTGAAAGGATCTCCATGAAATTGCCATAGATATATTCCGTGATTCATTTAAGACAGCCCAGACCGATCCATGTTTGGAAAACACCTATATCTTTTCGGTTGGAGCTGAATTTAAACGTATGTACATGTGTTCCTCATAAACTACGTGGCTATCTCCATTGTGGGCACACAAAGGCTGCCCTTTTAAACCAATATGTTGTTCAGAGGGATGAAGGGCACATAATCATACGTTTTGATCCTGCTAAACAGAGTAATGAATTTGCTGAGATTGGGTTGCACGTGCTATTAAAGGAGAATTGCAGCTGGGTGCGTTCATTAAAGGAAAAATTTTAATGGAAAACCATTTTTATTGAAAAATTAGTTTTTATTCAGATGACAAATGTAAAAAGAAAACTAAACAATTCGTAGAGCGGCCTCCAAATGGATAGTCCATCAGCAGACAACTGAGATATCTTTAAAGACAACTGGACAAACTGAATATCATTTTCCAGATGAGACTCTGGGAGGTGTTCAATTCAAATCGTACAATCATGAGAAGCAATACTTTTATGCTAATATTGTTCCAGATAAGTTGAACGCAAAACTGTGGCTGTTGAGGGGTACAAGGCACAAAGTGAGATGGTGATTGAAACATCTTGACAGATTGATCAGTGCGTGGAAGAAAGGAAAGGATGTGTTATACATTGCAAATGAAACGAAGCATTTAGAGCGCTTGGAAATTCGTTGCTAAGTATATGACCTTCGGTCCTGCACAGAACTAGTATGTTAAATACATTTATAATATTTGGGCGATTCAGGATTGCCTGTGTAAAAGAGCTGGCCAACATAGAGTTCCAAAGGTCAATAATATTAATGTGGATCAAAGTGTTGCCTCTATACATGCTACAATATTTAGCTATCTACGCATAAGAGATATGGGCGAAACACCTCTATAACCCAGTGAAAAATTCAGTAAGAAGTAGATGAAGAGTATCACAACGGATGTGCTGCAAATTCAATTAGCTTGAAGGGTATGTTTAAACTTATTCAGAGACAAGGTCCTTTTGGGAATTTCATGGCACTGGTTAATACTGATGGATCTGTCGCTCATTATAAAAATTGGTTTCAAACGGCAAGAGAGAAGCTGAAAGGTCAAAATCCAAAAGGGAAGACCAAAACGCCTAAATTAAAAACGTAAATGTCTACCGTGTCAGGGAAATAGTATCAGATGTTTTTGTTGGCTTCAGTTACGACTCAGGAGGGCTACGCTTCAAATTTCATTGGTCATCAACAGATTTGAGCAAAAAGTGTAACGTGGCTCCTTCTCAGAAAAAAGATGATTGGCTTTCCAGCTTCTGTTTGTTAATAATGATTAAACGGCCCCTTATTTTTGGTCGATCGGTTTGCTTATAGAGAGTTTATTTATTTGTATGAAAAATCATTTGTAAAAAAAAAGAGAGAAAGAGAGTTCTGAGAAAAAAGTGTGGGAGGAAAAATCCCAGCACTATCACTGTACAGTTTTGACAGAGAAATAATTAAATGGTGCAACTTTGATTTATAAGATTCTTGCGGTGTGAGTTTTGGCATGTGTTTTTTTCTCTCTGTTTCATATGTATCTTGTGATGTTTTGCAGTTCGTTCATGATCATTTCCAGTTGAATACTTTTAAGTGAGAAAGGTAGAATTTAGTCATTTGCTCTGCCTTGAGGAAGTGTTTAGTCTTTATGTGTTTTCTTCTGCCTGGAAAGGATTCATACATTAATGCCCTTTTCAGCTTTCTTAAACAGCCTTTTCACCCCATTTAAATTCAATTCAATTGCTAAACCCTCATGCTTATCTTGCCTTATGAAATATCCTGTGCCTTTGGTTAAATCTCTTCTCATGTTGTCCTTGTCCCATACAGCCGAGCAACTTAGTCATTTAATCAAATATCCCTCATTCATATTCATTTACTAGCCTAAAATTAGTTCCCATTTTAAGTCATCTCAGACTCTATTGATCATTTTATCGAGATAGACCTGGAGAGAGCCCTCTCCTGTCCTCATAGGGCTAGATACAAGCCTGAGCTTGGTTTGATGTTGCCTTGAACCTCGCCTTCCTTCAGCCTGAGGCAGATTCGAGCGCTAACATCTGCCTTTCACATTTGAGCCAGAAAACCAACATAAAACTCAATCAAAATCCTTTGAGCATATACCTAGCCTAAAATTAGTCTTTATATCAGTCATCTCAAGCCTCATTCGCTATATTTTCCTGATATTGACAAGGAGAGAGTCCTCTCCCGACCTAGTAGGGCTAACTACCAGGTTAAGCATGGTTTGATGTTACCCTAGATCCTACCTTTCTCAGCCTAAGGTAGATTTAGGCACTAACACCTAGCATCAACAAGATCCAAGAGGAGGGGAAGGTAATATGTGTGTTATGAAACAAGCTCAAAAAAAGATAGAAAAGATAGATCAATGCCTTAGAATTAAGCATCTTTGAAGGGGAAACCTCCTTTACATTACACAAATGAACAATTCTTAGATGATATGATTGAAAATACTTTCTTTCTATATATAGGAGTCTAAGGGGTCATAATATAATTAGAGCCGACATAACAATAATAATGTAAGGGCACAATAATAACAATATGGGGCATGTCTTATCATTGGGCCAAGCTAAACGATAAGACATGACAGGTTTGGAATAATGTCAAGGGATGCTCTTGCTGACCTTATAAAGGTTGAAGCAGATGAAAGAAGAGAACCCACGGATTCAAGATGAACTTGAAGTCATGGGGAGGAATGTTGAAGGCGAACTTCTTTGACTTGGTTGGGCAATGGAACATGATGTAGCTGCAGATTACGATGATGAATAAGAGGAAGCCGTGATTTTTGAGGATGTTGCAGATATGATAGCAATGGAGGATGAACTTGAAATTGTTCAAGTCAGACCAGGATCGTGCAATTTGGACACATAGGTGGAGGAGGATACTCACATGGAGGAGCCTCACGATGAAGTAAGTATTCCTATTGTTACTTGTGTTTCATTGGAGCTTTTGGAGGATGGGCCATATGTAGGGAAGGGAAAATTCAGTTTGCCGATGCGATGGAAAGTCTCACCATGGATGTCTATGATGAGACCTTGTATGGAGAAGCAAGGACCATTAACTATTGTAGAGCTTGTTGGGGTTTATTGTGACCTTATGGCAGAAGGTGCAAATACATGTGACAAGGGAGGGACGTGATGATCATTGTGGAGGAATGGGTCATGCTTTAGCCATATGGAGAAATTGGCTAAGTTCCCAGCATGACTCATGGACAGATTGGAGAAGGGAACACACTTGATGATACTTGGGTGGACTTCTCATAGCCGAGACCAAGAAGTAGTCTTGGTGGAACATTTAGTGGGGAAGCTATGATGGAAGAGACTCATATGACTTGATGATGATATGGTTTGGGTGATTATGGGCACTAGACCATATTGTAGACTTGGATGAAGATGAAAGATTGTTGTGATGGGTCTACTTAGTTGGACAACATAGGCAACTTGAGTCATGGAAATCGAGTTGGATAGATGGAGCACGGCAGTCTTATGCATGGACGTCTTATGTAGGGACATTATGGAGGAGCACTTGTAGAGGTGTTATTTATGGGCATCTAGTGAGGAGTGCCAAGGTAGGGATGTTGTGCAGGTGCATTTGTTGATGTGACATGGAGACTTTTTACTTATGAGCTGATGGGGATGTTGTGCACTTGAGTACAACAAGGCCATGGACTTGGTTGGATTTGTGAGCAGACCATGGAGCATTCCTACTACATGAAGAGTTGAGGCATCTTGCAGAGACTTTTGGGGCTAAGGCATGTATGCTTGATAGGATGTTGGTTGGAGATGACTCATGGAGCTCATGATGACATGAGGTTGTAGCTTTTGGGGACTGCATATGATAGTGGACTTGGAGGATCTGATGCATTGAGGATATGAGGTCAAAGACTTTGATGTAGTATGGGGTGCATACTCTTGAGCACATTTATGGATGTACTTTAGAGAGTTACTTGATGTGGAGGATCGATATGAGACACTTTGGAGTGATGGAGTTGCAGCAATGATGATGCCTTGGTGGCAACACTTAGGCATGGGTTGATTCGAGACTTAACCACTTTGACATATGGGAGATAATTGATCTATGATCATGGGAAGAACATGGATGATGAGGCAGGTGTATACTTGTTTCTTTAGTAGACTTGAGGAATGAAACATTACAGGTATGATGGAGGTTGCTTCATGGACCTGGATGTGGTACATTGAGAGTCAATTTGATGAGAGGATCTATTCATTTTGAGGAGATGGATTTTACACATATATGGATGATGATGTTGGGGTAGATGTGGTTGATTGACATGCAACACATTGACACCAAACATCATGGGCAACCTGTTGTGGATGAGATGGAGATTACTTCATGGACCTGGGCATATTTTACTTACATTTTTGATGCAAATGGATTCTTGATCAGGTTGATGTTGTGATAGGATGTTAGGAGAAATGACCGATGATGGCATGAGTAGGTGCATTCTTATGGTTTGAGTGTGACACTTGGTCTGTTCACCCAACTAGTTCAAATCATGGGGTCCAGAAGTGTATTGAGATGTGTTAGCATTGTGTGGGAGTATCATGGAACCAGTTCACACAATGACGATGTATGATGGGGTCAACTCGATATGTTGTAGTGAGAATGTAGATTGAGTTAGAGGGGCCAACCTTCCGCAGTGGGGCATCATGTGGGGATTGTGACAAAGGTGTTTGATTGTCATGGATTGAGGAGACTTTCTGATTCATGCAGACATGAGCCTTTATGGTTTGTGCAATGATGGAGCAAAGGTGGACAACATGGACATTTTGGATGTTGGAGCTAGCAACACTTTGCAATGTTGTATGATGGTGTTGTTGAGGACGATAACCATTTAGAATGGGGGAGTATGTCAAGCTCACGAGTCAGTGGTTGGCGTGCGATGAGTTGGGTGGGCACGCTCTTGGTTATGTGCTACGAGCTGGGTGTGTGATGAGTCGGTGAGTGGGCGAGTCGGTTAAAGGCGTCGAGGGCACGAGTGTCACGAGCCAACGGAGGTCAAGAAACCAAAATTTGGCTAAGTGTGCGAACTTGGAGAAGGCAAACTTATATCACACATGTGGTCACTGCAGAGTGGCAAAATGGGCAAGCTAACGTAATTTGGCGGCACATTTCGCAGACTGGGAGGTCGGCCTGGGCAGGCAGACCCATGAACTATCCATGACGGGGCATATATATATGCAAATGTTTGGATGGAAAAAACAACAAGTTCTCAAGTTTGTAAGTGCAAGCTCAAGAGCAGGGCGAGCCAAGGGTGGACATGGGGAAGGTGCAGGCGGCTCTTGACCGTAGCACTGAACGAGGGAAACAAATTTTTAGAAAAACGAGTGGCTGAATGGTCAGGCGAATGATCGGCCAAAGGAGTTTTCGAATGAGGTTTTCTGAATGGAATTCTTGAACAACTTTTTGAACGGAATTCATGAACGACTCTCTGAACGAGTTTCTGAATGATGTTCTGAACGAGCGCAGTTGAACGAGCTTCTGAACGGGCACGATTGAACAAGCTTCTAAACGATGTTCTCAACTGGCATGGCTGAATGAGCTTCCAAACGATGTTCTGAACAGGCACAAATGAATGAACTTCTAAACAATGTTCTGAACGACTATGTTGCATGACAGTCCTAAATGAAGTTGTGAATGAGTTTGCTGAATGACAGTCCTGAATGAAGTTCTAAACGACTGTGCTAAACGACAATGCTGAATGACAGTCATGAACGAAGTTCAATGACAGTGCTGAACGATAGTCCTGAACGAGTTCCTGAATGATGGGTTCTCAACAACTATGCTCAACGACAATCCTAAATGAGTTCCTGAATGACGGGCTTCTGAACGGGTTCATGAATGAGTT
Source organism: Pinus taeda (assembly GCA_000404065.3). NCBI lineage: Eukaryota > Viridiplantae > Streptophyta > Pinopsida > Pinales > Pinaceae > Pinus > Pinus taeda. The sequence goes on from APFE031221608.1 coordinate 262,808, forward strand.
TTGCTGAATGGTGTGATAGGCGATAGAACCGGTGGGCGCTCCGAATGGTGGTTCGAGAAAGCTTGCACAATGCAGGCCAAGTTGTACATTTTGAAAGAAATTGCTCAAGAGAGTTGGGGTTCTCTCATAAAGGCTGTAATTGTATTTTATGAAAGATTGTTATTATCATAACGACAAACTCATATACAAGGAGTTGCCCCTCCCGTTAATTATCCACTATGCATATGTGTAAATGGTAACAATGATGAAGATGACTAATTGAATGTTTGTGCTGTGTATGTGAATGTTATACTTAGAAAAGTTGAAAATAAACTTAGAAAGTAGGCATAGTCCACACTTGCAAGTATTGTTAAAAAGAAAACGGGTGGTGGTGCCGCACCCCCCTTCGTGTGGTTGGAGGAGTACTGCCAGGGTAGGGATGTGACAACATGGAAGCCATGAGTCACATATTAAATGGTAAAAGCGGTAAGGAGAATGCATGCTTATGCAATTAGTATCGTGTATATATAATTCTCATAAATTAGCTGTTTAGAGGGGCTTTTTTCTTTTCTTTTTCTTTGTGGGTTGGTCTATTGATTGTTTTCATTGGGACAATTGTGTTAAAATATGTTAAAAATGAAAGAAGAAAATTGATTGCAGGTTGTTGAATTATACCATTTAAATGTTTAAGGTATATTAGTTTATATATTAAAATTATGATCTCATTAATTTAGCAGAAAATCAGAAAGAATATTGCTTTATTAAAGAGTGAGAGATGTATATTGACCACTCACAATGCTGTGTTTAGCTTGGGAATATTTATTGGGCCAAATTTGATTAAAACCTATCCATAAATAGTCACTCATTTAAAGTTGTGAATCTTCTCTAATAAGTATGAACAATAAAGATTATATTCACTGAAATATCCAATTTTTCATTACTATCTTGATTTTTTGTTTTTTAATTAGATAGGTATATGGATGGATATATAGTTTTAGATAGGTATATGGATGGATATATAGTCTCGGATCTCCAATTTTCTAATATTTCAATATTTTAATTTAGGTTTCAAGGGTCAAAGTTTCATTAGTTTTCAGTTTTCTTGTTTCGCAAGACGTGGTTCTTGTACTTGTGTTTCATGCTCTCATGTTATAGTCATCATCCCTCCTTGTCAGAGAATGATGAGCAGGAGGGGTGGTGTAGGAAAGGTTGGATTCAAGAGAAATTTCATTATTTCTACGACTCAGTTGGAACATTTTATGATGTTTTTCTTCTTGAGAGTAGGAAAGAAATTCTTTTGCTGGAGCTAAAAGACACTAGGGAATGTTCTTATCATTCTCATTTAGAGGTGGTAGGTGCAGATGTGAAAGGGGTTCCAGATTTGAGTAGATTCTAGAAGAGACGACTCCATTTCTGGTACTCTTTGGCTTTGCATCAACAAATGAATACTCTGTTGCACCTAATTTTTAAAGATAGACAATTTGAAACTTGATATGTATTTTCTAAGTTGGAGGAAATAAATGCATGTCACAAATTCAACATTTATATCTTAATAATGGTGATTCTCGATTGACTCAGATGGGAAAAAAATTGGCATTGGATTTAGCCTCTGGTGTCCTTCCTGGAGATCCTACTAATCCACTCATTAACGATTCTCTCAGATCCTACTGATCCACTAATTGATGACACTCACGACCTCACTATCATCTCATTTGACCAAGATTAGAATTCGATCTCAATTATTTTTTATTGCTATTTTGAAAAACTTGTTTGGGTGTTGTAGATGGTTTTTTCTTATCTCTCATAACATAGGATTTGTGAGGTATGCGGTGGCTTTTGTGTTCTTCATGTGTATTTTATTTTGGGTGCAAGAGAAATATGCATATCTATTCTACCAGATTGTTTTATGTAAGTGGGTTTTATAGTTCAAATTATACTGAGCTTGTATGTATTCACACCTTTGTGTTTCACTCTACGGTTTTTATTTGCTTTGCATCCACTTTTATTTTGTCTCATTCTTCAATCATTAGAGCTTGGTGTATGCACTTTTTGTTTATGTGATGATGGTATTGTTCGTGGTTGGTGCAATTCTGATGCAGATGCATCTAACCTACAGTCAAATGTTTACTAAGGGAATTAATTTATTAGGTTAAGATTACATCATTTATTTTATTTTCCTATAGTCTTAGGAGAGAATGAGAATTATTATAAATAAGAGAAGGTTCAAGTGCATTTTGGAAAAATTGAGAATTTTTAGTGGTAAACGAAAAGCTAAGATGCATTGTTGTTGAAAATAAATGTTTCATAAAGTTTTCTAAATTATTTTGAGATTCACGTAAAAGCATTTTGAAAAGTAAACAAGGGAGCTACTGCCGTAGCGGTAGTCCCTGCCGGGGGTGCAAATTCTAGTCGTTGGCACTGTTCTTTGGACCCATTGCTGCCTTGCAAATCATGACACAGAGAAAGGCCAGCTATAAACGTGTCTACCTCCGTAGGTAAGGTGCTGGATGCTGCTTTTATAAACTTAGGATAAATTACACCTGAGAATCCTCAAACGAACAGGCAACCTGTAAATGCAACCCAAAACTCAGCTCTTGGAACTGAAAGGCCATTAGTCCAGAGATAATTTGGCAGAGATTCTTCTTACCATTCTAGCAGACGAGAGAAGGAAAGCTCAAACAGTGTAATGAACGAGTATAGAACCAGTACGTCAGCCACTGCTGATCATCCAGCCGAGATGGACTCTCTATATAGCTCTGATGGAGGAATATCTGCATAAATTAAGACAACCCACTACATTTATCACCAAAACACAGATACGAATCATACAAATGGAACCTGTAGATTGCTAAGAGGACGCTAAACCTAAACTGGGAAAGGTATTTAATATGTTCAGAATAAAATAGCTGACCACATCCATCGCAGAACGCATCTCTGGGGTCTGGTATAACGCATCTTTTGAGTATTGTAAGCAGACTATATTCCATTGTAACAATCCATTCCTACATAGTAATAATTTAAGTGTAGTTCTGCAGATAGAATAACGGGAATACCTTTTATATGGGAGAGAGCATTTCGAATTTTTCTTTCGCAGCCAGCAGAATACAGTGGTACTCTCATATCCACCCGTTGCGGGGTAATATTCTGCAAACATCGTTTCACACAAAAATCTAAGTAAAAAATTGCTTGTCAAAGTCAATCCACATTCATTTGATTATATTTAATTTTTTAAAAATTATATGTTTTTTTAAACTGGCAATGAGGATAGCTATATGCTGTTTTGGTTCATATTTTTAAATAAAATTGTAATTATATGTCATTTAAATTATATTTATAAATCTATATATAAATATAACATTTTAAAAACCATGTGTAGCTTTTTAAAAATTATATGTTTTTTTAAACCTATTACTGCAAGATGCTTCTGGGTTTTAAGCCACTAATCTATTTTTTTACTTCCTAAAAAAACAAACTCTTATTCCTAATATATTATACTTATTTTAAATTTAAAATAAAATTAAGGAAAAAAATATATACCTGGAACTAAACACTAAAATTATTTAAAATTTTCCATAATTAACACTAACAAGAACTACAATATGATAAACAAATATCGCAACCTGAGATTTCTGAGTTTTTTTTATTTTTTTATTATTATTATCATCAGTGTTGCTTATACTTTGGTTTGTGCATGTGTATAAATATAGTTGTAGTATATATTTCTGTTTTCTGTTCGTTATTATTTTATTTTATAACCTTTAAAATCCAGGTGGATCCAATTAGTTCTTATATTTGGAGTCCCCATCTCTAATAGGTGAGGATAGATGTTCATATCATTACAATCAATTAATAGTCATTCAAGGCTGCATGGGGGTACAGTTCTGGTTCGGGAAGATCTGCGGTGATAGAGGAAGATTATGATCTACGTTCCACAACACAACACCTTACACGAGTTATCTTCCCTACCAAACCGCAGCGTATAATAATGGTTCTGTATATAATCGTATTATTTGATTTTAATAATAGCTAATCCTAATTTGAAATTATCTTTGAAAAAGAAAATAATTTTCCCAATTTTATATTTTTATATCCTGACTTATGTAAATAGTAATGTCCTTCTGTTGTGATTTTATTAACCTGCTATATAAAGTCATTGAAAAAAGTAAACAGCTTCGAATGAATATAAAATCCTGAACTCCCCGTAACAAATAGCAAATATGATACTCGCTAACTAATTAATTCCTTACCTTCGCGGCGATAAAAAAACTTAGGCTAACGCAAGTTGAGCGCAGGTTGAGCGCATCGGGCGACGTGAGGCCGGCAATAAGACCTCCAAACAAAAACTTTGGATAAAATTTTTTTGCCAGGAAATTGCGCACGTAAACTTTGGTTAAGTAGTAAATAGCGGGCACATATTTGCGGTCAATGCATCAACTAATAGCCAGTTGACTGCGTATCGAACGCTAATAGTCCCAGGCAGGGACTAATAAGAGTGAGTAATGAGAGGGCTATTACTAAGACAAGATTTCTCCTATAAATATTTTATTTATTAATAATGATTTATGAGTTCTTAAGTGCATTCATTGTGTGGATTTCAATTCAATTTTATGTTGTGTGCACTAATTTTTAGTTGTAGGCCCGACCATCCGTCACGTCATTTTGGTATAAGAGTAGGAAAATTCTTGCCTATTATGAGAAAAAATTGTTTATGACATCAGTGGAATCATGAGGAATTGAAGGTTCCATTAAAGGATTTGGATGCGAGAGAAGTCGTCTTCAGGTTGGTACGTGAGGCCATGCTGGAATCATCGTGTTTGTGTTTTGCGGTTGCAACAGTCGTGTTGTGACGTGCTTAAATAAACAAGTTCATGAAAGAAGTTGAGGGTCGTAAGGATACAAATTTTGGTTGAGCCATCCAATGTTCCTGTTGGTTAGTATATAGGAGTTGCTGCTGCACCTTGTGAAGATTGTACACTGCATAGAAACACGCGAGTGCAGGGAATTTTGGATTTTTTTTTAACTGTGGTTGTGTGAGTTCGTTAAGGCGCTTGAACATTGAGTAGAGGAGTTGCATATAATTCTTGTGTTCCTAAGATGTGTGCATGAAGGAGTAATAATATATATTTGAGGAGAACAAAGGAGAAGTGTGTCGTGGGCTGCACGAATTGTGAAATACAAAGAACAACTGATTTACTGTGAGTGAAAGTTTGGGATCAAGGAATAATTTTATTAATTTATAAGGACATATGGTTGGGAGACCATGATTTTCTTTTACATGGGACTCTGATGTAGGTGCATTTAATCTAGAGTCAAATTTTTACTAGGGGAGTTAGTTTCGGATTTAATTATTCACTGTATTTTCTTATAGTTTTAGGAGATAATGAGAATTGTTGTAAATAGGGGAAAGTTCGAGAGTATTTTGGAAAAATTGAGAATTTTTAGTGGTAAACAAAAAGCTAAGATGCATTGTTGTTGAAAGGAGAGGTTAGATCACTTTAAGTCATTTCATACAACTTTTGTAATTATTTTGAGATTCATGTAAAAGCATGTTGAACAGTAAGTAAGAGTAAGACAGAAATGAGAGGCTAATGAATAGGCCAAGAGTTCTTGTGTAGATATTTTATTTATTAATTAATTATCTTTGAATTTCTATGTGCATTCATTATATGTGGATTTCAGTTCAATTTTATGTTGTGCATATTAATTTTTGGCCACGCGCCCTATAGCCTGTGGCATCATATTCTAATATATTAGAATGTACCTTACATTTTTTGTGAGCTACAATTATGTCTTTACATGGTACATTCATTGAATGTTCGCTAGCAATTCCTCTATCCTTTGTTTTGGTTCATGGAAATATGAATGTTATGGGGTCTTATAAATGGCTCTATCTCTTGATTGTAAAGGATATGTTTATTGGTAACACCTTTAATTGTTGCATTGGGAGTGGAAAAATGACTATTCAAACGTCTTGGTCTAGCTCTTACATCTTAGTCCTAAGGAGAAATGGTTTGTTCACTTTAGTTTTTTATATTGTTCACTCCATTAGCAAAAAGTTATTCACTGTTATATGTTGCAACGAGCGAGAGAGTTCCATTCCCTTGTCTCTATCTTTTTCAACTGTATGTTCTCAATATGGTTACAATATACTCCTTTCTTTGCCAATAAAAATCAAATTACAACGGTTCTATATATATATACATATATATATATATATAATTTATAATTTTTTTGGTCTTATTAAGGTGTTTTCCTTTATTTAAATAATTCTACTTTTATCATTAAAAATTGTTTTTATTTATATAAGTTTCTCTTAAATTATTGAGATCTGCTATCAAAATTTCTATTTTAACACGGAAGTTATTGTTAAAAAAAAAAAAAAATAATTTTTATGGCTTGTTAAAATTAAGATTATTTATAAATTAATTAGAATGGAATTATATTATTATAATATATAGATATTATATTATATATTATATATATATAATATATATATATATATTAAATCAACCAAATTAAAAATTACTTTATTAATTATGGATAAAATAAATCATTTTTTATGGCCTTTTGGATTAATGAATGTTGGAGGGGGGTGAATATCCATCATTAAGAATCTTGTTAAAATTGGTGGATGGTGATTTAACCATTGACGATTTTTGAACTGGAGCTCCCTCGCCCCTGCTCAACCTTGGCTCCCACATCCTTCTACAGGCTCTCTGCTTGGCAGCCCCTACTGCTGGACCCTCTAATAGCGCTCCTGGTATCCCCGCATTCAGGCTCCGCCTTCCACTCTCTGCCAGTGCTGTTGCTCGCTCTTCTTCCGCCCCTCGTCTCTCATGGCTGGGAGTGACTCCTCCCAGCTGCAAGACTCTGATGAACAAGCTATTATTTTCGCTTCACTAATCTCCGAAAATGGTGTCCCATGAAACAAATCCACAACATCCAAGTTTGTTAAAAAATTGGCTAATATCCCAGAAATCTCTTTACCTCCTAGTCTCCCAAGGAAAGCAACTATTTAGTCTCCCAAGGAAAGCAACTATTTCTTTAGCCGAGAGAGGTTTGGTTGGTCAATTTACTGGACTGTGGCCCTCCCCCAGAGCTGTTCAGAAATGGGTGGAGCGTAACTAGAGCGCGAACATTCAAGGGAAAATCGCAATAAGATTTTGTGGCAGAGGATACTATATGTTCCTCTTTGAAGCCAAAGAAGACTGGAACCTCATTTTTCAGAAGCAACCTTTACTTCATGGACTCAAGAGGTCTCTACTTGAACAGATGGTCCGCAGATTTCGATCCAGAAATGGATGTCCCTAATGCAGTTCTGGTCTGGGTCCATTTGCCTCACCTCCCTCTCCACTATTGGGGAGATGAATCGGTCAAAGCAATAGGAAATGCTGTTGGAAAATATATTGACAGATGTGAACCAAAGGACAATATGCACACATTCACCAGGATCTGCATAGAATTTGACTTAGGGAAGGGCCTCCTCGAAGCAATCAAGATAAAAGTGGACCAGTGGACTCATATTCAGCAGCTGGACTAGGAACAAATCCCGTTCAAATGCAAGGTATGCCATGAATATGGTCATTTTGCTAATAGATGTAGCAAACTAAAAGAAACTGAAACGACTGAGAATGTAGAAGCCAATGAAGACACATGGGAACAAGTCAAGAAAAAGGAAACAAACTCCAAACAATTAGGTCCAAAATCAAAGCAACCCCTAGAAAACCCGGTTACAACCTCCTCTCCCCCCCTCATCATGGCTCAGCCAATACCTTCATCATCAAACCCCTTTGAATCCTTGGAAGAAGAAGAACCTTCATCCCCTCGTTCTCCTTCTAAAGACGAAGCTTTAGCAGTCATACACTACCCCACTCAGAACTTCCCATCCCCTCCTCCCACCATAGACCGAATCCTTACAAGAAACAAAGTAAAAGAATAAAGCAACTAAAAAAAGCTGGCAGGAAGTCGAACAAAGAAATAAGAGATGAAACAGTAGCTAAAGAAATGGCCACAGGTACCCAATAGCTGATGGATTCTTTTTTGGCCAAACAAAGAGGAAGCAGGGAAAAGCTAAAGGAGAAGAGCGGGGCTCACCAAAAAGCAAGTAAGTAATGATTTTGGTCTCTTGGAACAATAGGGGTTTGGGCTCCTCTCTTAGATCCAACACAGCCTGAGATATCATTAGTCAAGAACAGCGAGATATCTTTTTGATCCAAGAGACCAAAATGTCCAACCAAGATTTTCAAAAATTAATGAAAAAACATAAAATCTTTGAAGGAATAGCGACAGACTCAATGGGTGCCTTAGGAGGCATAGGCACAATGTGGAACAAGAGGAAATGGGACCTCATCAACCAAAAATCAAATTACTGGTGGGTCAGAACTAATCTCAAAAGAAAAATCACAAATGAAGAATTTACAGTGTTAAACATTTATGCTCCAAACCATTACAGGGACAAAGCATTTTGTTGGGACTCCGTCAAAACAAAGGTGCAAGAGTGCCAAAGAAGTAAGATGGTTTTAGGAGGCGACCTGAATCTAATAAGGAACATTGAAGAAAAGATGGGAGGAAAATATCTCAGTGACCCATCAAGAGCTGCTCTGGAAGAAATAATAGAAGCCCATAAACTCATTGACATCCTGCCATGTAATGGGAAATTTACTTGGAGCAACAAAAGAGTCAGAACTCAAAATATCAAAGAAAGACTAGACAGGATCTTAATTCATGCAATTATAGCAGCAGGATTCTCATCCATAAAAAGCAAGATCGTCCATGCCACAGCCTTAGACCATAAGCCAGTGGTTCTGATTCTAGATAGAATAGAAAATTTTGGGCAAATCCCATTCAAATATAATAAAAATTGGGATAGCAAGGAGCACTTTAGCAAGATCATTAAGGGCAGCTGGGATATCAAAGTCCTTGGATCTCCTCATTTTGTATGGGAATCCAAATTAAAAAATTTAAGTGCAAGAATTAAAAAGTGGGCAAGAGAGAATGCAATAACAAAGAAAAATAAAAAAATCGAGCTGCATAGAAAATTGGAAAAATGGAGCCAGGAAAAGGAAAGCCAGCAAATAATAGAGGAAGAACAAGTCCACGAAAAAGAAATTTTTATGGAACTGTACAGGCAGAACAGACATGAGGAGGAGGAGCTGAGACAAAAATCAAGGTGCCTCTGGCTGAAAGCGGGAGATAAAAATACCTCCTTCTTCCATAAAAACCTCAAGCTCAGAAGAGCTGGCAACCAAGTAGATAGAATCCTTGCTTGGGGGAAAGAAATAAAAGAGCGAGAGGAAATAAAAGAGGCAGCCCATAATCATTTTAAATCCCTCTTATCAGTTGTTGTCCAGCCTCTAGACAACGCTGAATTCCTCCATCATCTGGACAACAAATCAACGGACAACAAAACACTGAGCTGGAAAAGGAGGTTTTTGAGGAAGAAATTAGAGAAGCAATGTGGAGTATGCATCCAGACAAAGCTCCCAGCCTAGATGGCTTCACCATAGCTTTTTACAAGACTCATTGGGACATAATAAAGAAAGATTTTTTAGGATGGTTAAAAACGTTTAAAAAAAAAACAAGATGGGAGAAAACACAAAAACTTCTCATTTGGCGCTCATCCCCAAGGAGCCAAACCCCCTTTCTCTTGATTGTTTCAGACCCATCTCTCTTTGTAATGCCTCCTATAAAATTGTCACAAAAATCCTGGAAAATAGGCTGAAAAAGCTCTTTCCCAGTCTCATTTCAGAGAATCAAGGAGGGTTTGTCCCAAAAAGACAGATAACGGATAATGTAATCCTTGTGCAGGAAGCCATCCATAGTAGTATACAAAGAAATGAAAAAGGCATGCTCATTAAACTTGATATGGCAAAAGCCATTGACAGGGTCAGTCATTAGTTTCTAGTGGCAGTACTTTAGAAGTTTGGAATCTTTAACAAATTCATCAACATCATAATGGAATGTATCTCAAATCCTTGGACAACCCCCCTGATCAATGGAAGGCCCAGCTGCTACTTTCAAAGTACCAGAGGTTTGAGACAAGGTTGTCCTCTCTCTCCTTTCCTATTTATCATTATGGCAGAAACTTTAAGTATACATCTTGAAAATCAAAGGAAAAAAAGGGAGATAATTGGCTTCAGCATAGCGCGAGGTATAAAAGAAATCAATCACTCTCTCTTTGCCAATGATACACTCCTAATTGGAGGAGCTTCAAGTTTAATAGCTAGGAGATTCAAGAAAATTGTAGAAACCTTCCTGGTTGTCTCAGGGGGACTGCTTAACAATAAGAAGTGAAGAATATATACTTGGAATGTCTCGCCCCAATTAATGCAAAGGATCTCTCAAATTATGGACATCCCAGTCTAAAGGAACTGGAGCCATTTTTCCTACCTTAGTTTATCTCTAGCAAAGGAAGGGGTCAAGTCCGAGACTTGGAACAAACAGATAGAAAAGCTGAGAGGGAAACTCCAAAGTTGGGGCCTGATGTGGTTAAATTTAGCGAGCAGAAGCATTCTGATTAAAGCTCTTCTATCAACTCTTCCTGTTTATCAGTATGGTGTTATATTGGCTCCCGCCAGCATCCATAAACAAATGGAGCTAATCATGAGAGGCTTCCTCTAGCAAAGAGGGACACAAGACACAAAAAAAATTAGTTTGGTTCGTTGGGAACAGGTGATCCTTCCCTTTGAAAAAGGAGGCATATCCATTAGGATTCCAAGTTTAACAAACAAAGCAATGGGCTTCAAACTTGTGTGGCGAATGTTAGTGGAAAAAGGTAGCTGGTGGGTCGAGGCTCTTCTAAAGAAATACCTCAATGGATAGCATTCAAAGATTCTCTCTGATCTGATCACAGAAAGACCATGCACTCAAGCGTGGAGACTCATCAAAAAGGTCATTCCTCAAATCAAAAATCATATTTCAACGATCCCTGGAAATGGAAAAGACATAAATCTATGGACCGATAGAATAATGGCTTTGGAGCCTCGAATTCATTGTCAGCGGTATAGACCCTCAAAAAATTGGATGGATGCAAAAAGTATAAACTCTCTTCATGACATTTTTGTCTAGGATCAAAATAGCTAATCGACATGGAAGGACCTTCCTCTTCCAAATAACCTGAAAAATCAGTGGGATGAATTGAAAATAACGCTGTCTGGAGCTACCCCAATAAATAAAACATCTCAAGACAGCCTTGTTTGGGATCCAAGCAGAGGAAAGTTTACAATGAAAGCTGAGTATTAGCTCCTCCAACCCAGGAACAACCTTGAAAATTGGAACCTCCGGACAACTGTTTGGAAGAACGAGTGTCTTCCAAAAATAATTTTTTTTGCTTGGACCCTTTTGAAGGGTAAAATTATCACTGCTGAAAATCTCAGGAAAAAAGGGATTCAAGGGCCATCAATGTGTTGTTTATGTTGCAAGGAGGAGGAAAGCAGCCAACATTTATTCTTAGATTGCTCCATCGCTCAGCACTGTTGGTGACAAATTATAAGTCCACTGAGGTTGCTTACGGAAAATTTTGATCAGCTCACAACTTTAAACAGGAATTGGGAGAAATGCTACCCATATGCAAAACAAGGTAAATCTACAAGTATCCAAATCTGGAAATGCATCCATTGGCACTCTGTTGGCAAATATGGCTCTCTATAAATAGTTGTATCTTCAAAAATCAAAAGCCAAATCCAACACTCATTCTAGCTAAAACTTGGGGGTTAGTTGCAGAAATGATCAGTGCTAACTGAGTGTATAAAGTTGACCAAAGTAACTGGCAGAAAGAAGAGGAGGAATGGTTCAAAAAATTCCGATTAATGTGTTCAATGAATGAACAATTGTTAGCTAAGTCAGGGGAAAGAAATAAAGGATGGAAACTCAGGGGAAGCCAAAATGAAATAGAACAATGGATACAAAACCAAAAGACTTTCACTCTTCAATTCGAAGGTGCTTCCAAAAACAACCCTGGTAAAGCAGGAGCTGGGGGAATTATCTTTGATCAAGAAGGGAAAGTAATCTCTACTTATGAATGGGGACTTGGCAATATCACAAATAACAAAGAGGAGGCTTACAATTTGCTTCTTGGCACTTGCATTCTCAAAAATCTCCAAGCCAAAAACCCAGTTATAATAGGCGACTCAGCGATAATCATTGCAGCTATGGAATAGGGGGGAATTTTAAAAACCAGGCTCTTAATAGAATTAAACAAAGGATTGTGGAAAACACCAACTAGTTGGGAAACATCAAGTATAAACATGTCCTAAGAAATTTTAACAGTGAGGCCGATTGCCTAGCCAATAAAGCAGTGAACCGGTCTATTGGGCAGGTCAAAGACAACAATAGTTTATATGAAAAACCAATCCCCTAATTTGTCATTCCACGTGGTTGGGCATGAGACTCTGTGCTCCATCAGTCATTTCAGCCAAATGATCACAACCCCCCACAGTCAAAACAGCCGGATGACCTATCATCTGAGCATTGACAATATCTTTGATCATCCCCTCAGATCAGATAGGAGAATCTCTAGACCAAGAGAAGATCTGCATTGGATGTCGGAGTCGGGAAAATCCCGCGTGAAGGACATACAAATTTTTGGTATAAGTCAACTCAAAATCTATAGAGTTTGTGCAAGCAAAATTTGAAATGATGTCTGTGACAGGAGCAATCTCGTGAAGGGTGATTAGTTTCATGAGGAAACGATGAATGAGCGGGCATATAAGCAGATCAGGGTGCACTGGTTTCATCAGAATTTCAGTGTTTGTGACAACAAATTAGGAGATCACAGTTTTCTTGTCATAGACTCGGGTTTTTACTACTTCCTAAACAGGCAGCTTGCTGTGTGTAATAGGTGTTGCAGTGGTCTCGGTGGGAGAGTCATCTCTTCTCTTCCGTCAGCCGAGAGAGGTATTGTTTCAGCCTGTTGCTATCTCAATTTTTTTCCACTAACTCCTGGCATGTTTTTGTGAACCGGACTCTCTCAAGTTTCACGGAATTCATCTCTTTGCGGCTGGTCCCCTCTCTGCTTTGTTTCCATTCTTCCACGCCCCTCGCCTTCCTCTCTGTCCCCTTTTCCTCTCAGCCCAATCCCGGTGGTTTCTTCTACCTCTCCGTCATCATTCTCCCCTTCAGCTTCCCGCTCCAATTATATTTCAGAGCTATATTACTCACCAATTCCTCCCAAGATTGCTCTAATGTCCACATTACTTGGAACCGCCTGACTTTAACTCTCAGAATCTTTGCTTTCCACCATTCTCCCTCCTGGAGTCAGTTGATCAAGCTCAGAATCAAGCTCAAAAATTCAATCAAACTCACTCCAACAATGTCTGAAAATCC
>APFE031221608.1:279194-292872 GCA_000404065.3 Pinus taeda
TCGATTCCAACAAACATGAATGCGATGACTCCGGAAGATAACACCACACAAATGTGGTTTAATCATGTGTAAAGGTGACATTGAGGTTAAATCTCTCCTCTATGCATAATAATTATTAATATGATTGATATAATGTTGTTTTATATGTGCCTAATATACGCCTATTGGTGTATATCAACCACATTAGTAAATGTGGTTATGTTAGTTATAATATAGATTAAATCATTCATAAGTTGTTTTTAGATTTAAAAACTATATTGTTATTATTATGATCATATATAATATAATATGTTGTCGATGGGGGTGTTTTTTACAGAGGTGAGGGGTGTGGAGTTCTGTGCCCCCAACCTTCACCAGAGTAAATGTGATTTAATGAAGGAAATATGCACCTTGCATCTCGCATGCATGTTTCTAGTTGGTGAGGAGACTGTGTAATGGAGGGAATTAGTGGTAAAGGAATTTTTGAATGATTGTGGGAGAGGGTGGCGAATCCCTCGTCACCTTGGTGCTTTCAGTTTACTGAGTTTGTTGGTAATGGGTCTTGGGTAAAACAGAGGAGCTAGTGTTTCCCATAAGTAAGAATTTTCTGAGAACTAACCTAATTTGGATACTGGCAGAGGGTGGTTGTGTTTTGGCGTGGGCTCGTGAGGGGTGTTGGCTACTCGCAATTGGATTTTTTAGCTAGTGTATAGAGGTAGTAAGAATTCTTCGACCTTATTGGACTTGCTTTGGTTAATTTTAAGTGTGTTGCTTGGTATTGTTATGAATATAGATCATCTAGGTTATGTGCCTCTGTTAATAGTTGTGGCTTGTATTTATGATATTATGGTTTCTGTGAAGGCTACAATCTTATTTTGGCTTCAACCATGGGGTTAATTTATTTGCAAGAGAGCTTGTAACTGGGTTTTATCGCCTGGAGTGGTCTTGGTTCCTTTATCAGTGAGGCTAGTTTTATGTTATGGGTTGGGTTGGGTTAATGGTCTGTGATCTTGTGGTTGCACATTTTTTTGGGTCTTGGTCCAGTACACTCAATGGTAAGTGTGTTAAGTATCTTGTAGAAGAAGCTTTGTCGAATCCCTTTTCTAGTGGGCTCTCTATTAAAGTTGGTTATTTTTTCTAGTGTTTTTGTAATGAGATCATTTATTGGCACCATGGTTTTCTTGACGTAGGATCAAGTCATCCTTTGTGTCCTTTTGCACATAGAAGTAACCCCTTGAAAGAGCTTGTAGGACCCTCTGGTGAATCTGCAATGATGCCAAGGTATAGGGGGAGAAGGAGGACAAGAGGAGGGGGCAGATCAAAACCAGGCCAGTAGGGTGCTAATATTTTTTACCATGACTTTGTGGCATATTAATTTAACGATATTCTTCTGGAAGCTCATCAATAGATTCATGAATTGGAGATAAAAGTTGATGAAGAGAGAAATTATCTCTTGGACTTAGAATTACTTGAAGATATGTCAATATGATTTATGGACCTAGGGAACACAAGGGGAAGGCATAAATAATATTCGAACTTAGTAACATTGCATTAGAAAATGAAAATTCTACTGGGGTTAGTATTGAGGGAAGAGTAGGTGGAAAAATATAATACTTGAAGATGTGAAGAGAATGTTAAGGAACCTTATGATTTATGTGGAGAAAATAGGGACCCATTTGATGCATGTCGATAACCACATAGTTTTGAATTCGATGGAGGAGAGCATATGCATCCTCATGGATCTACTGCTCATGTCCTGACAAATATTTCCTCTTTTGAAAATGAATAGCAGGTGGTCGTAGTGGTGGTTTTGCTCAGGGTTCCGATCAATGCTTATTTTGGTCATATTAAGGCCATGTGATGGCTCTTCCTCTCAACATGTGATAGAGACATGTGTTTCATGTCTCTGTGCTTCTAATATTTTTCCTATGATTCTAGCCTTCAACCCTTAAGACTGGATTTTGATGCTGAGGCATGTAGTGGTTGGCATGCAACGTTTTGGGTGGAAGATGACTATATGGGATGGTGCAAGCATTTTTTCCTCTTGCTGGTTAATATTGAACTCTTCCTACTAGTTGATGGTTTCATTTTTGGCATATATACCACCTACCTTTGTGTACATTTGTGATGGTGGGCTTGCACATAGGACATTCTTCGCCGTCCTCACTTCAATATTTTTGAAAGATTATCATGTTTCCCTAGTTTATATGTACTGGGGTATATGTATCTTGTTTCGTTAATTTGTAATAGAGTCATACAACATTAGAGGTTGAGATATGCCTCCTCCCTCTGGACATTCTCTTGCATATGATGTATCATTGATTTTATAAATTAATATGAAATATGTTTATTTATAGAAGGAATATATGACATAATGTGTTTTATTTATTTCTCAATTTATTTTCATATAAAAATAGCATAATCTATCTAAAATAAATGTATAAAAATCGTGAATGGTAAACAACAATCGTTGATGCATTCAAATTGAAACTAGATAATCAGACTATTATTGAGAGAATTATTGATTTGGATGGCCGAATTAATATCTTAGAATAATCTATTAGAAAAAATAAAAAGAAATATATAAATCCTAAAAGAACATTTAAATGTGGAGGGAACTTAATACACAAATGGGGCATATCCTATAATAGGTTGATATGTTGAAGAGCTAATCAATGTTCATTGTATACCAAAGTCAAACATGATACACCATGTGCAAGAAAAGGTAGTAATACAATTAAGTGGATTAAATGTATATACTATTTTTAAGGCTCGCAAACATTCATTTCAAGTATTGGATATTGAATCAAAGAAATAATATTTATCCATGAATAAGCATGTTGAATTTATATTGGATGTTGAGAAATTTCAAATAATTATTGTGATGGAAATTTTGCATTGTGTGACTATTAAAGAATTACCTTTAAATTTGTACAAAACTTTATTTGAATTTCATGGATACAATTTAAAACATAATATGCTATAAACAATGAATATTTTTCATATATTAATATTACATCGAGAAAATAATTCTGATTGGATACAAAAATATTTTATTGGTAAAAATGGAAGGTAGGAATTTGTTTTGCTAATTTTATTTTATATTCAAAAGTTGATTTTATTTTATTTCTAGCGATGAAAGATATAAAGAAATGGAGAAACACCTTATTGTATATATTATATATCTAATAGATGGAGGAAGAGCCCCATGTGCAAAAAAAAAAATGAAATTAAGTATTGTACTACACAATTAATGTATAATTATTATATAGATTTGTGAAAATATAAAATGTTAGGATTTGAGTGAGATAGTGCTTTATTTATGAGAGGTATTCATGAAATTTATTAGCTAAGTTACTTCATGAAGTGTCTAATTTGTTATGCATTCATTATGTAGCACATAATGAGAAACTAGTTGAAACTAATGTTTTAAGTTATGTTTCAAAGTTTGATTATATTGGCAAGCCCCAATAAAGACTAGTTTTAGTTGCGAAAATCTGCAAAGAGTCACAGAGAACTTAAAACTTCAATGAACATATTTCAAATTTCTAAATTTCAAATACTTCAATTTCATCGAATTTGATGGCTTTCTAGAGGAGACATGATGATGAAGAGGCTTGTAATAATCATGCCATCATTATTACAAGAATGTAAGCATGTTAATCAAAATATGTATGGAATGGGAACAATATTTCAAGTTTAATTTTTTATTCATTTTTTAAAAGATGTTTTAATGTGAATTAAATAATATAAATCAACCATTTCAAGAAGTGCATATTGATATAAAATCTATTTGCATGCAACTAGATGTATGTATGGAATGAGAACAATATTTCAAGTTTCATTTTGAATTCATTTTCTAAAACATGTTCTATGTGAATTAAATAATGTAAATCAATCGTTTCAAAAAGTGCATATGTGATGAACATCATAAAAAAAATTCTTTTACATTTGTAAGGATAGTAAATACTGGTTCTACCAAATAATAACAATCTAAGGTGGAAGTGATTATACTTTTTATATCGTTTACCATATGAGACATCATATAAACTTTATATCCTCTTTACTTGGTACAACTTTTATTGATTTGGAGATTATTAAGGTTATGAGTTTGCAAACATTACTATAATCAAACCTTATGATACATTAATTGATTGCATTTAATTCTGAATAAATCTATGTCCAATCAATCGTATTTTGGTATTTATTGAAGTTTTAATAACATTAATTCAAGGAGTATAGCCATTAATTCCAATGTTCTCTGTTGGGCGGGTGATTGCCCTAGATTACTGGACCCTGTCTGTACTGTTTTCTCATGGTCTCAACTGTATTCCACTTGGTTTCGATCCCGAGGCATGATTGACGGTGATGCTTATCTCCTCAAATTGGATGGAAGATGTGGCTTTAGGTGGGACTAAACCATGGAAAGAAAGGGGTAACTCATTCCTTGTTGTGTTTTCAACTTTCCTAGATTTTCTCTTTGAAACGACATGTCACTTCCTCCTTCATGTGAGTTTATGTGTTAATTGTCATCATGATGATGGGTTTATACCCTGTACACAATTAAGTATGGTAATTGATGATTTTATATTCGTTTCTCAGGTTCGTGTTTATGTATTTCCCTACTTCAGGTTGTTGTCTTCGGGAGGTTTCTCCATCGAACTAGGTAATTGTTACAAATTGTTCTCAGACTATGATAACTGTCTTCTTTTCCAAATATATTGAGCTATGTTTTTAAGATTTTCCTCTACTGATGTCTTGCAGGTTCATCAGGCATGATAGCTAAAGGGCCGCTTGGCTCATCTCATCCTATCAGGGATTCGAACCTTGGTGCCCATGATGTCTGGGTACACACAGGGTTCTAAGTTGTGGTCTGAAAGTGTAATGTCCTTGATGAAGAAAGTTTTTATCTTGAACAATGATATATATTGTTCATATTTTAAGAATGTATTTGATGGGGTTTTTCTAGCAATGAGCAGAGGTCTTAATGACTGCTTGATAATCTAAAGGAGTTCATTCTTGTTAAGCGACATGTATTCTTCCTTGTTTTTACCATCTGTAAGGTCTAAACCTGCTCTCTGTTTTAGAAGAGGCTATAGCCTGTTGGTTTATCTCACGGGTTCAGGGGGATTACCAACCCTTGTAATTTTTAGTCTAAAACCCAAGTTTTAATGGAGATGTATCCAGTTCAGTTTATTTATTTTCTAAATTATACAGAAATAGTTTTTCAAATTCATTTCTCGTTTAGTGGTCATTATGTATGAACTTATATGTGGAATTCTTTTGAACCTACTATATTTTTGTTTATACGGGTAAGCACATTCATTTTGATGATTGGTTTTAGCAGTCAGTTTCTTCCGAGGTGATAACTCCATAGCCCTGGATAATATGCATCTAAATAAATCATTTTATTTTTTTTAACTAGCTATTAGTTAATATGGTTTTGTAGTTCCTTGGCCTGGTTCTTTACCAGTGATGCCGAAAGGGTTCTATTCCTTTCTTCCTAATTTGGTGTCTTTCTCTGTTTCACGAAGAACTACTAAGCATGCTTGCATTGGTTACTTAGCTATATTTTCAATAACTAGCTATATAGTTATTCTAGCTATACTTAATGGTGGCATACCCCTTGTGTCCTTGCCGACAGAACCTTACAATTATTACTTTACTTTTCGTGAGGTTTGGGGTTTAACGATTCATCAATTCTAAACCTTTGTTTCTTCTTTTGTTTAGAATTTAACTCGTTAACAACTAAGATGTTTAACTATCTTAACCACTAGCCTTATACACATTTTTTTACTGATATTGTAATTAACTTATTAAACAGTAACAGAGCATGTAATTATATCATTAAAGCAAGAAACAAACACATTGACTAGGGTTCGAGTTCCAAGTTATACTTATTTGGCTTGCTGAATTGGAAATTAATTTATCTATTAATTTTCCTTCCAACCATGAGACTAGTGTGCCTTCGCTCTCTGTCTCCCCCTGAGCCACCCTACACAGGGTTTCTCTTCAAGAACATGGTCTTGAGTAGTAATGGTTATTTGATCTTCACTGGAATTAGCCACTACACATTTTGTATCCTTACAACACAACAATGTTTTTCCTCAATCATTCCCTCTATTCCTCATTGATCTGTGATGCCTTCCATCCTCTTGATCTTGGAATAAATTTCTCATGGAAGTAGTTAGGTTTGGGTAATTGCCCAACCCAACTGTTTCTTGAGAATCCAAACTATCATACATCAAAAAATTCATTTTAAATTAAACAATTACTTCCTTTATTATGGCATTTCACTTTTTCAAATATTTAAACCAAAATTAACTAAATATTTATAAACTTAATCAGTTCCCAGTTTGTAAAAATATGCAGTAAATAAATATTTACACATATGAGGGACATCACATCTCCCCTTCCTATGATTGAACATCGTCTTGTTGTTCTTTTATTAAAATAACTTTAGAAATATTTCTTTCATGGTCTGTTCATCTTCCCATGTAGCCTCTTTAGGCCCAAAATGTTGCCACTGTACTTTAACTTGGGTGATAACTCATCTCGGCAGCATTACTTCTCTCCGATCGAGTATACCCATTGGTTCAACCATGAACTCGCCTTCCAGTTCGACCTAAATGACAAAGAAAACTTTTGGTAAATCTAGGAAATCAAGTGTAAATAATCTATACAACTTTTAAGTACACACATACACATGTAGGATAGATTGTTGAAACTTTTAATTTGGCTACCTTACTTGAATATCTTGCCAATTGTATTATGTGTTTGGGATTATATCTATATATATATATATATATATATATATATATATATATATATATATTATATATATATATATATTATATATATATATATATAATATATATGAAAGACATTGTGCACATGAATATGACTAGTTAAGGCAAGTTGATAGGCAATAGGTCCAATTCGTGGTAAAATTTGAAAGGGCCGCAAAATCGGGGTGCCAATTTGGCGCACCCACTCCATTGCAACATACTTTTCTTAGCCCGCACACGCACATAGACATGATCCCCCACCTGGAATTCTTGAAAACGTCTTTTTCAGTCAGTGAAATTCTTTTGTCGGAAGCTTTTACATTAGTTCACACCTCTTTAACCATTTCTTCCATTCCTTCGAGCATTTCAGGTCCTAACATTAACTTATCTTTTCGGCCACCCCAATTTGAGGGAGTCCTACATTTACGACCATACAACACCTCAGATGGACTTCTTTGTGTAGAAGTGTGATAGCTATTGTTATACACAAATTCTACCAAATGCAAGTACTCTTCCCACTTAGATGGTTGCTGCATCACATAAGCTTGAAGCATGTCCTCCACAACTTAGTTTACTCGCTTAGTCTGCTGATCTATTTAACGATGGCAGATAGTGCTAAAATGTAGTTGAGTACCCAATCCTTCAAACAAGGCTTTCTAGAAAGCTGATGTAAACTTTACATCACGATCTGATATTATAACTTTTGGTATACCGTGCAATTTGAAAATATTTTGAATAAATATATTAGCAACTTGTATTGCCGTATAAGTAGATTGTAGAGGTACAAAGCGAAAAAAATTGCTCAAACTATCCACCACCACCATTATGGAATCGTTCTGTCTTTTTGAGTGAGGCAGCCCTGTTATGAAATCAATGGAAATAACCTCCCATTTCTATTCCAGAATTAGGCAATGGGTTAGGAAAACTAGCTGGGTGATGATGTTCTGTTTTGACTTGCTGGCACTCCAAACAATGAGCCAACTATTTAGCCACCTCCTTCTTCATGCCAGATTAGAAATATTATTTTCTAAGAGCTGTTACCAATTCATGATAATTTGGATGGTCGGCATAAACAACCTTATGGTATTCGTCTAAAATTAAATCTTTAATACTCTCTATGTTGGGTACATACATCCTTGTTTTATAACCAACAACCCTTCTTTATTTATTTCATATCCAAGTTGTTGTTCCTTGTTGTTGAGAACTTTAGTTTGTAGCCACAAGGTTTGATACTCTGAGTCTTTCATTGCTGCGCCTTTGATTTGTTCTTTAAAGGTGTTTGGTATCTAACTAGAATATATTTCATATAAACAGTTAGCTTCTCTACTTAGTGCATCTACGACACATTTCTCTTTTCCTTTTAAATGCTTAATTTCAAAGTCGAATACGCTTAGGAAATCAAACCAACGAGCTTGTCGAGTATTTTAGGTGGGCTGTTTGAAATAATTAGTCAAGCTATGATGGCTTCTCATTAGCAGAAATTTCTTACCCATCAAGTAGCGTCACCACATTTTTAAAGCATGAATATCTGCTGCCAGTTCCAAATCATAGGCTGAGTACCTCTGCTCATGCTCCTTAATTTTTCTTGGTTCGTATGCAATAATCCGGGCATCTTGCATTAGTATGCCTCCCACACCTTCCTTGCTAGCATCCGTGCAAACCACATAATCTTTATTTGGATTAGAAATACTTAATATAGGCGCAGTGGTCAGTAAATGTTTAAGCTGGTTGAAACTAATTTGGCATTCTATACTCCATTTAAAAAGCTTACCTTTCTTTTGCAGTGAGGTAATAGGATAGGCTAGTCTGGAAATCCTTCAATGAATCACCTATAACACCCAGCTAAGCCCATAAAAGACCTTATATTAGCCACATCTTTTGATACAGGCCATTCCATAATGGTGTGTATTTTCTCCCGGTCCACATCCATTCCATATTTGGTAATGAGATGACCAAACTATTGAATTTTTTCTTTAAAGAATTCACATTCACTGTACTGGGTGTACAACTGGTGTTCCCTTAAAACATGCAAAACAATTCGGAGGTTCTCTTTGTGCTTCTCTATTGTCTGAGAGTAAATCAAGATGCCATCGATGAAAATTAACACAAACTTGTCCAAATATTGGTGGAATATACTATTCATAAGGCACATGAAGTTTGCAGGTGCATTGGTTAACCCAAAAGGTAGCACAACAAACTTGTAGTGCCCATACTAAGTTATGAAGGTGGTCTTCGCTATATCTTCCTCCTTGATCCTAATTTGATGATATCATGAGCGGAGGTCGATCTTGGAAAACATAGTTGCCCTTTCACTTGGTCGAATAATTCATCTATACGAGGTAGGGGATACTTGTTTTTTATGGTTAAATTATTTAATTCTCGGTAATACATACACATTCGCATGGTTCCATCCTTTTTTTAAACAAAAAGTACTGGGGCTCCCCAAGGTGGCACACTGGGTTGGATATAATTTTTGCCTAACAGTTCTTGCAACTGCATTTTCAGTTCTATTAAATCTAGTATGCTCATTCAATAAGGGGCCTTAGATACTGGTGCAGCCCCTGGAATTAGTTCAATAGTGAAATATATATCTCCTTTCGGAGGTAGTCCTGGGATTTCTTTAGGAACACATCTGGAAAATTTTTCACTATCGATATTTTATCCTACTTGTATGGCATAAATCTGACACCATTTTCGGATACATTTGGCTAGTTAGGAAGATGTCACGGGTCTTAGTTTTAAAAGTATTTTTGTCCCCTAGATCTCCTGTCTCTTACCATCCTCATCTATACACTTAATGGTTTTAATAATAAGAGACCAATGTTTTTCTAACCAGTCCATACTGATTAAAATATCATACAATCCTAAGGGTAACATAGTCAATTCTTTCATAATGGCTTGACTGGCAATTTGCAAGGGACAATTACTGACCTTGGCTAGCACTCTCCTCTTGGCCCTTGTGGCTAATTTCACTAACCAAGGACTCTTAAATTTAACTTCTTGTAGATTTCACTGTTCTACAATTTTTGGGCTAATATAACTTAAGGTAGCTCCTGGATAAGTTAAAATGGACATGATTTGGTTGAATATTTCCCCTACAAACTCTATCGTAGTCGGTTGGTACTCTGTCTGATGATCCTCAAGAGCAACATTGATTTTTGGCATGCTTCTTTCTACCTTCCCGACTGTCGATGCTTCTTGAACTTGTGCTACTTGATCGGTTCCTCTGTGTTGTGGACAGTTTTTAACATAATGAGGTCCTCCACATCCCCATCATTTTACTGGTGGTCTCACTGCGATTTCCAGTTCAGTCCTTACTGATTGTTCGTTGGTCCTGGTTTTGCTGTAAAATTCAAACCTGTTTGGATTCTTGTTCATACTTCTATTTATCTGACCTTTGGGAGGTTTATTAATCATAAACTTGTTTACTTTATTGTTATTAGAGGGAAATTTACCCCCATTTTTGTCATTCTATTTCTTACCTCCTTCCCCTTTTTGCTTATTTTGTTGGTAGCATACTCTAGCCTTCCGTATGAATTCATCCATAGTCTTCGACTTATCGAACTCAAGGCATTATTTCATAAACAGTGGCAAGTTGCTGACAAACTATTGCATCTTAGCCTTTTCTTCTTGTATGTATGGGACATAGCGCAGTAAAGAGGCAAACTTGGTTATGAACTCATCCATAGACAACTGTCCTAAATGTAGGTCATGAAACTCCTAGGCCTTCTCATCATAGAATGTTTCCATTAAGTATTTCTCCTTGAAGTATTTTTGGAATTTATCCCAGGCTATGTTTTGTTCATTTACACAATGAATTGTATTTATTTATTCCCACCACAGGGTGGATTTTCCCTGCAACTGAAAGACCGCCAGTCGGGCATTTAAATTGTGATCATATTCGTACAACTGGAAATTCTTGTTCATGTTAATGAGCCAAGCTTTTGTTGCCTCCTCCTGTTCACCATCAAAGAGTGGAGGATTTGTCTTTCATAATTTTCCCTGAAGTTCTATTCTTTGTCTCTTGTGTGTATTGTGTTCTGATATGTTACCCAACTCTTCTTCCTGGTTCTCTTCACCACCTTCAATTTTTGCCCGTTCGGTATGAAATTATTGCTTTTGTATGTCTGATAGAATTTTTATGATTTTTTCTTGTTCCTACATTAATTGTTCATTGCCTGTGCGAAGTCGAGCCATTTCTGCTTTTAAATCTTGCACAGTTTCCAAAATGGTGGAATTAGTATTGCGCGACTCTTCTCCCAGTTGCACCCATACTTCAGGATTAGTCTCTTGAAAGGTTGTTTCTGTTGTTCCTATCACTGTCTGATGTGATATTGTTACCATTCTTCTCATACTAGCTGTTTCTAGCTCTAGCTGTGCACATTACACAATTAATGTCAATACTAATTTTCCATAAGCCTCAGTTTTGGTAACCTAAGTGCTCTGATACCATATGTCATGAACCTCATAAAAAAAATTCTTTGACATTTGTAACCATAGTAAATACTGGTTTTACCAAATAATACGATCTAAGGTGGAAGTAATATTAGTTTCTATATCTTTTACCATATGAGACATCATATAAAATTTATATCCTATTTTCTTATTCGATACAACTTTTAATGATTTGGAGATTATAAAGCTTATGCGTTTGAAAACATTACTATAATCAAACCTTATGATACATTAACTGACTGCATCGAATTCTAAATAAATCTATTTCCAATTAGTCGTATTTTGGTATTTATTGAAGTTTTAATAACATTAATTCAAGGAGTAGAGGCATTAACGCCATTGTTATCTGTTGGGCGGCTTACCACCCTAGATTACTAGACCCTCTCTGGATAGTTCTCTCATCGCCTCCAGTTGTACTCCACTTGGCTTCGATCGCGAGGCATGATTGACGGTGATGCTTAGCTCTTCAAATCAGACGGTGGATGCGGCTTTATGTGGGAGTAAACCTTGGAAAGAAAGGGGTAACTCATTCCTTATTGTGTTTTCTGCTTTCCTAGCTTTGCCCTTTGCAAAGACATGACACTTCCTCCTTCAGGCGAGTTTCTGTGTTAACTATCATCATGTTGATGGGTTTATTCCCTGTACAACATTTAGTATGGTAATCGATGATTTTCTATTCATTTCTCAGGTCCACAATTATGTATTTCCCTACATCAGGTTTCTTTCTTCGGAAGGTTTCTCCATCAAACCAGGTAACCAATACACATTGTTCTTGGACTATGATAATTTCCTTCCTTTCCAAATTTATTTAGCTATGTTTTCAATATTTTCCTCTGCTGATGTCTTGCAGGTTCATTAGGCACGATAGCTAAAGGGTCGCTTGGCTCAGCTCATCCTATCACGGATTCGAACCTTTGTGCCCATGTTGTTTGGTTATGCAAAGGGTTCTAAATTGTGGTCTGAAAGTGTAATGGCCTTGATGAAGAACATTTTGATCATAAACAATGATATCTTTTGTTCATATTCTAAGAATGTATTTTATGGGGTTTTTCCGGCCATGAGCCGAGGTCTTAATGACTGCTTGATAATCTAAAGGAGTTCATTCATGTTAAGTGACATGTATTCCTCTCTTTATTTAGTGTCTGTAAGGTCTAAACCTACTCTCTCTTTTAGAAGAGGCTACAACCTATTGGTTTATCTCATCGATTCAGGGGGTTACCAACCCTTGTAATTTTTAGTCTCAAACTTGAGTTTTAATCGAGATGTCTCCGATTCGGTTTATTTATTTTCTAAAGTATACAGTAATGGCTTTTCAAGTTCATTTCTCGTTTATTGGTCATTATGTATGAACTTGTATGTGGAAGTCTTCTGAACCTACTATATTTTTGTGTATACAGGAAGCACATTCATTTTGATGATTGGTTTCAGTAGTTAGTTTCTCACGGAGTGTTAACTCCATAGCCCCAGAAAATATGCATCTAAATAAATCATTTTTCTTTCCTTAACTAGCTATTAGTTAATATGGTTTTACACTTCCTTGGCCTAGTTCTTTACTAGTGATGCCGAAAGGGTTATATTCCTTTCTTTCTAATTTGGTGTCTTTCTCTATTTCACAGAGAACTACCATGCATGCTAGTGTTGGTTACTTAGATATATTTTTAGTAACTAGCTATATAGTTATTCTAGCTATACTTAATGGTGGCATACCCCCCGTGTCTTTGCCGCAAAACCTTACAATTATTACTTTACTTTTCATGAGGTTCGGGGTTTCATGCTTCATCCATTATGAACCTTTGCTTCTTCTCCTGTTTAGAATTTAACTCATTGACAACTAAGATGTTTACCTATCTTAACCACTAGCCTTATACACATTTTTTTATTGATGTTGTAATTAACTTATTAAACAGTGATAGAGCATGTAATTATATCATTCAAGCAATTTAAAAACACGTTGACTAGGGTTCGAGTTCCATATTATACTCATCTAGCTTGCTGAACTGTAAATGAATTTATCTATTAATTTTTCTCCCAACCATGAGACTAGTGTGCCTTCTCCCTTTGTCTCGCCCCGAGCCACTCTACACAGGGTTTCTCTTCAAGAACTTGGTCTTGAGTGGTAATGACTATCTAATCTTCACCAGATGTAGCCACTCCACATTGTCTGTCCTTACAACACAACAATGTTTTTCCTCAATCATTCCTTCTATTCCTCACTGATCTCCAATGCATGCCATCTTCTTGATCTTGGAATAAATTTCTCATGGAAGTAGTTAGGGTTGGGTAATTGCATAACCCAACTATTTCTTGATAATCCAAACTGTCATACATCAGAAAATTCATTTTAAATTAAGTAATTACTACCTTTATTCTAGCATTCCACCTTTTTCAGATATTTAACCCAAAATTAACTAAATATTTATAAACTTAATCAGTTCCTAGTTTGTAAAAATATGCAG
>APFE031221608.1:298731-330852 GCA_000404065.3 Pinus taeda
TTTTATAATTTTGATTTATATATACTATTAAAAATGTTCTGACCTATTTTATAAATAGGAAATTCCTATCATTAATTCACTTTAGCATATTTACATAACAATTTTATTTGTTATGGATGTGTGCTGATATGGATTAATATTTTACACGATACCAGACACCAGACACAATATGACGTTGAAATGCTACTTTTTGATGAAAAGCTTCTGTCACACATTGTTCGCGCCTAGATAAAGCCCACCAACTATGAT
Organism: Pinus taeda; assembly: GCA_000404065.3. Lineage (NCBI taxonomy): Eukaryota > Viridiplantae > Streptophyta > Pinopsida > Pinales > Pinaceae > Pinus > Pinus taeda. Next base: position 298,981 of record APFE031221608.1, read on the forward strand.
AAACTAGTTCCAGCATCATAAAAAGATATCACCCTTGCTTATACAGGAAGTTCACACGCAAAGGAGAATGCATTCGTTATTATCATGTACAATATAAATATCCAGAAAATCACTCGTAGAATCAATACATGCTTCAGCAACAACCCAGGCATTCAACTCTCAGAAATTTGCTATAGATGCAAATCCTCTAATGGAAGAGCCATTTAAAACACTGATAATGCTGCTAGTAACACTGATGTACCATATCATTTCAGTTCTCTAACCTTGTTTAAAATCTTCACACTTTTAATATATTTTTCAATATTTTCTCTATTATGTTCAGAAGCTTCACTCTTTTCATATATTTGATCTATTATGCTTTTTTTAGTAACAACATTGCATTTGTTTTTCCTCCTCTACTATTTGCGCAACTCTTCAAGATTTTTAATGAAATCATGGATATTATAACTCTTCTTACTAGCCACTATGATGTCACAGGCTTTGGCTGCCTTTGATCTCAACTTCTCCCCCTCCACTCTCCCCATTCTTGTGGTTAGTGTTTTGGATATTTTTTCTCTTAGAAAAGAGCCATCGTCTCCCGTTTCAATTTCGATTCCGCTCTCAATTCCGTAGCTATTAGTCGGGCATTGAAACCCTAATCGTATTGAATGGGGAGGAAGATGAGGGGTATTCCGAAGCTTAATTATTCCATGGTGGACCTCCATCCTCCATGGCTCAGAAACACACGTACCAACGAATGCCAGAGGATCCGTGCCTACGGTACCCAATGCTGGACGAGAAGCCCCTGGTCCTGGGTTCAACTTTCGAATCCATCCAGAAGGAATATCTGTGGATTATCTTAGGTAGCGTCCGAATATCATGGAAAACGAAGACACCAGAGGAATGGGAACCCGCTCGCCTCCAACCCTAGCACAAGCTCTAAGATTTGGCCTCTTAAGAAAAACACCTCGTTGTCAAATGACACAAAAACAATCGAAGCCACCCTTTGTCGGTCCAACCATTCCAGCAGATCAGAGCCATTGCTGCCCTCGTCGTGGGGCTAGACACAGGGTGTGAGTGGGCCAACAAGGGATGTCCAATGGCGTCACGAAGATAATGAATATGCTTTTCTTCATCTTGAAAGAAGGATTTCACGATATCGCCATGCATCCATCCAGGCATCTAGCCAAACTTGGCCAACTTACAAAATGACTTTTACATCCATATTTATCTCAACATACAAATTTGGCATTAATACATGTCAAAGCAAATAGTTAATAACATTAATACATGACAGAGCAAATAATTAATACGCACCATGGGTGATTTTACATAGTAATTGGTTTAATATATGACAAAGCAACTAATTAATAGGCAACATGGGTGAGTTTTCATTGTAATTGGTTTTCTAAAGTTGCACGTGTCGTGGAGTGTGGGCAACAGTCGTGGAGTGAATTCTTTTCCATATCTATTTACCAAAATACATTAAATGCCTTAGTTTCTCTACTATTTCGTGGAATGGTCTGCGATGTACTTCTGTTTTGACTTCAATCTTTTCACCTGCAAACAAAATCGCAATCGTGTAGTAGTTGACTGGGGAAGCATGGTGTTTGTCAGTGTGTTTAAGGCAGTGGTTGGGATTAATATTTCCAACTCTCCCCCTTAATCACAACTACCACCATTGAAAATTCCCAAATAGTCTCTGAGATAATAAAAAAATTCACATGCCAATGGCTTTGTGAAAATACTAGCAAATTGTTTCTGTGACCTGTAGTGCTGCAACAAAATCTCATCATTGTTAATCAACTCTTTGATAAAATGATATTTAACATCAATATTCTTGGTCCTCTTGTGAAAAACAAAATTCTTTGATATTGCAATTGATGATGTGTTGTCATAGAAAATAGTTGTCGTTCCCTCTTGGTCGTGGCAAAGATCCCTCAACATGCTTCTCATCAAAACTGCCTGACACGCTGTTGCTATTCCGACGACATATTGAGCTTCTTTTGTTGACAATGACACTACTGTTTTCTTCTTGGAAGCCCATGAAATGGCTTCGGAACCCAAATGAAAAACATATCTTGACGTGCTCTTTCTGTCATCGACATTTCTTGTCCAATCACTGTCAGTGTAACCAACCAGCCTGAAACCATTTGTTGTGGTGTACAAAATGCCATACTCTTTTGTCCCATTGACATACCTTAGAATCCTTTTTGCTGCTTCCCAATGCGTCTCCTTGGCTATCTCCATGAACCTCGACACCAAACTCACTGCATACATTATATCCGGCCTAGTGACAGTCAAATACATCAAGATGCCTATCATACTTTTGTATAATGTCAGATTGAAATTGTTGCTGCAATCTTCTTTCCTCAACTTCAACACCATCACAGTTGGAGTTGGTGTGGTCTTACTGTTCTGCATTTTAAACCTCTCCAAATGTCTGCTACATACTTTGTTTGAGAATTAAGAATACCATTTTCTGTTTGCTTCACTTCTATGCCCAAAAAATATCTTAAAAACCCCAAGTTAGTGATTTCAAATTCATTCTTCATGACTTGTTTGAAATCAATGATGAAGTAATCATCACTTCCTGTAAAAATTAAATCATCTACATATAAGATGGCTATAAGAATCTGACCATCACTCTCTTTGATGTAGAGGGTAGGCTCACCATAAAATTTGTTGAAACCATTGTCCACCAAGTAGGCATCTATCCTATTATACCATGCACATGGTGCTTCCTTCAGTGCATAAAGAGCTTTCCTCAACCAATACACTTTGTCTTCTTTGCCTTCTACCTCATAACCAAGAGGTTGCACAACATATACTTCGTCTTTCAAAACTCCATTCAAGAATGTTGATTTTACATCCATTTGATACACTTTCCATTTATGTTGCACGACAATCGCCAGAACTGTACACCCTGTCTCCATTGTCACGACTAGCACGAATGTCTCTGCATAATCTCTTCCATGTTGCTTCTTGTATCCTTTGACAGCTAGCCTTGTTTTGTGCCTTTCAATCTTACCGTCGACATTGCTCTTGGTCTTATAGACCCACTTCACTCCAATGACTTGTTTTCCTTTCGGAAGGTCCAATAACTCCCATGTGTCATTCTTTTCTATTGCTTCTATTTCTTCCTCCATTGCCGCAACCAATTTTTCATCTTTGACTGCATCCTCAAAATGGATTGGGCCATCTATATGACAAAATAATGCAACTAAGGAATTTAGACCAACGTTGCTATCAACTTCATCTTGCTCATAAATTTCATTTAAATTTCTGAATTTTGGTCTTCTTGTGTTTGCTCAAGAAGGGCTTGACATGTCACTTGGTGTTGCGCTTTGCGGCTTGATTGGAGAAGCATTTGCTTGACTGCATGACACTGTCCTATTATTTGTTGATGGTGTTACCTGTTGCCTGCTTTGTTGCACTTCAATAGAAGTAGAGGGACTCACAGTGAAGGAATTACTTTTGTTGTCAATTCCTCTTTGTCCTCATGCGGTATACATGCTTTCACATTGACTGTCTTCTCTAAACTTCCATCCCATGCTTCCTCTTCTATGAACTGCACATCTCTGTTGATTATGACCTTATTGGTTAATGGATTGTAGATTTTGTATTCTTTGGATTCATCATTGTATCCAACAAATATACATTCCCCCCCCTTGCTATCCAACTTCTTCCTCAACTCATCCGAGACATGTTGATGCAGGAGAATTCGGCTCACAAATATCATTGTATTTTAGTAGACATAGGGGGTCTTGTGTTTTAAGGAAGTTGATTTCTTGAGTATTAAATTAATGTAATTATTAAGGTTTTTGAGTGATTTTAATAAGATATATTTAGAATAGGAATTAATTAGATATTGTGAGACATATTGTAAATGTTCTCAAATGTTGGAGGACATGAGAGATTTAGACTAGTTAAGCTTCCATAGGGATTGAGAGATTTGAAAATAAATTGTAAATATTAGAATAGGAATTGGTGTCATGATTTTGGGGATTAAAGACAACCCTTAGGATTTAGTTAAGTTGTTGAGATCCTCAAGCAATCATTGAGAGATTTTAGGACTTGATGAGTAGATTAAGGATCTGAACCAGAAATGGGTTACAAAACCTTTAATATAAATGTAAGCCTAAAAGGCATAGAAAAGGGTTAGCTAGCTAGGAGTTGGTAGTGAGTTAGATAGAGTTTGATTGTAAGCCTATGAGCAAGAAAGGGAAAAGGCGACTAATTAGAATATTAGGCTAGAGAGAGAGAGAGAGAGAGAGAGAGAGAGAGACTCATTATGTAATTATTTTTTTATATATACACAGAGACTTCAATTCCTGAGTGTGTGTTGTGTGTTGATTGATGGAATTATAGATTGTCTGTGAATTAGCATAATTCTGCATAGTATATGTATGTAGGTGGAATTAAGAAAAATGAAGAGAAGAAATGGAGGATGAAGGATCATGATCTGATCATTTGAACCCGTTTGAAGGATCAAAGTTGACGCTGAGAAGTGATAGTGTTTAAGAATACACGGAAGTAAGTTCAGGAGGAAGTTGTGTTGCAGAACAACCAAAGACCAGAAACCCTAGAGAACACTTAATACATAGAATAACAAAGAGGGGACAATGCACAGAGGAGGAGTAAAGAAATCAGAAGTGATTGAACAAGTTCAAAAGGGATAAACACACAAAGGAAAATATAGGCGAGTCGGGTGAATAGACCAGAACAATGCGAAATCGCATAAAGATGAAGGAAAGGAAAGGCACGAAGAAATGAAGTAATCGTGCAAAGGAATTGTTGAATTAGTTAGATCAATCGACGAGATTATGTGACATGAATGGAAAATATCTTATCGTGCAAAATAAAGTCAAGAAGTGAAGGGATCAGATTAAGCCACGTGTTAGCTGAATAGTGGCGTAATCTTCATAGGCGGTAAGTAGTTTTTCGCATGGGCTCAAGCCTATAAATGATATTTCTAAATTCTATGTGATTAGCCTTAGGTGTTGACATGTAGCACACGGTGGGAAGAGAAAACCACTTTTCTCATGTGCTCTCAGTCTAATATCGATTGTGCATGTAATCTACGCGAGATTACGTGATCAACGTTAGATTGAGGTAGGAGGAATAAACTTTGGATATTTAATGTGCTAAGGAGTCAGTCTGAAGAAGTGAGTGGATGACTGATAACCATCGGATCGAGGAGACAGATCAATGGTGCATATTGAACATGATAAATGGAGCATCTGTATACGTGCAAAGGTCCATGGAATGGTGGAAAGGTAAGTTTTTGGTCAATTTAGTGTCCTAAATTGCTTGCATAAATTATCAACCGAGGTTTGGAAGTTGATGAAGTGTAGTGCACTATATGTGCTTAGCTAACCCTTCTTACTTCGTTGTTTTTGTATTTTATATTGTTTTGGGGGTTTATATTCTTTGATTCGTAATGATATACAATCTGAACTATGAGAAACTGAATCTAAACTTCCTAATGGTGAACCAAGAGCTAATACTAGTCAAAATCTAATGTAAAGGAAGGAAAAACAGAGCATATGTCCTATCTTGTCATTAATCCTAAGTCATGAATCTAATTCTTAAAAAGCTGAAGTTGTAATGCATGTTGAAATAAATATAGAGAATGAAATCAACCGAAGTACTTCTAGTTACTCTAACCTTCAATTTTGAAAGATAACCCTCTTGAGATGGAATACAAGCAACTTTTTGTACATTATGATCTAGAGAACTAAATGAAAACATGCAGAATGTAACTGATTGATTTCAACCATTTTGTGAAGTGAATGTTTAACCATTTAGTTTAGGATGAGTATCAACTTGAAATGGTGAGCAAAAACATTCATTAATGTAGTGTATTGGAAATATGAACTAGAAAATGAATAACATAACAGTGAGTAAAGTAGTCAACAATGCATTCTCATTACTTCAACCTTACTCTATTTAGAAACAATATCGTTTCCTTTCATGAAATGTGTTGGAGAAACAAGATTGTATAATTGGGTTTTAACATTATGATATTGATCAAAACTAAAATAAATCAAACTAAAGAAATCAATCTAAGTTAGAAATACTGCTAAAATCAAATGGTGAAATTAAAACTAAATAGAAAACGAATGGAAAGAAAAACTCCTTCAGTGCAGGGACCCTCTGCAACTGACTGAGTTGAGCTGCTAACTAATTGAAAATGTTCTTTTGAAACTATCATTGGTCAACACATGATTTTATATTATAAATAGGAACAAAGTCCAAAAATACAGAGCTGAAAGTCTCAACTTAATACATCAAATTTTTTGAACCCCTCTGGGTTCTATACAACTAGTATTTAAAAGGAAATAATCATAATTGTCCTTGAAGAAAACTAGCTACAAGTGGCCTATACGTATTACAACAAGACAATGTAAATGTCTGATCAGCTACACATGACTTGAATTCGAGTGAGATGTTTGCAACATAACCATTAACACAGGTGGCTGATCCGAGTTAATGCTGCAATAAAACTATTGGATTTATTATTTAACCACGAAAGAGTAGATGAAGAGTCCTATTGCTTCCAGGTATCATGTGTTTGACTTCACCTTTTACTATGATCTTGAGCTTTCTTTCTTGTCGATCTCGGCTGAGTGACTAGGATAGAATCCATGTGGAGACTATTCTAGAGATGCTCATGTGGCCGGTTTCTTCATTTGATAGCTAGAAGCTGCCAGATGATGGAAGTAGCTACAGAATACATAGTTAGCTGCAGAATAGGCTGCGTTCTGTAGCTAATTTGCAAAAATTATTCAAATAGCAAAAACATAAAAATATAACATGTCACTAATTTAATTCCCTCCTTAAGACAAAAACTATCAGTTACTATTTATGGGGATCTGTAATATTATGGAAAAACAAGGGAAAGAAGTGAGAAAAGTTGTCAAGGAGAGGGTAATTTTGAGGTTTAAGTTAGTTTATGGAATATTTCTATTATAGGAGAATTATAATAGAAATGAGTGGAATAATGTATTATGGGTTAAGTTGAGTCTATCCAAGTCTAAAGACTGTGGTATGATTAATATGTGCGGGTGATTACTGAAGGGTTAAGTTATAAGGATTAAGAATTAATCAGAGGTTTATTAAAGTTTAAGACTTTAGATAGTTAATTAAATGTTTCTGCATCGATTTTAATTAAGAACATTAAACATTAGCTATAGAGGGTTCTCACCATGGATCAAGTGATTATTCTTGGGACACAGTGTGCCATGCAATTTTATTTGCATACTGTGGGGAAAGATGCAATTTTGTTGCATCACATGTGCATACGCAACACATCCAAAGATTCTCACGTGAGTGACACTATGCTTTCTTCCACTCCATGACTCTTTAGGAACCATGTTTTGTACACTTTTGGTTGGACATCTATTCAAGATATATGCTACACATGCGAAAACTTCAACCCAATAATCATTTGGAAAATATTTTTCCTTCAACATACTCCTTGTCATTTCCATAATGGTCCTATTCTTCCTTTCCACCACACCATTTTGCAATGGTGTATATCTTGTTGTAAATTACTTGTGAATTGCATGCTCACTGCAAAATCGAAGGAAGTCATTTGAGATGTATTCACCACTTTTGTCAGTCCTGAGGACTTTGATGTAGTGTCCACTTTGCTTCTCAACAAGCGATTTGTATTGGCGAAAGCGCTCAGACACTTCGCTTTTCTGTTTTAGGAGATAAACCCATGTCTTCCTTGTGTAGTCATTTATGAAGGTCATTAAATAACGGCTACCACCAATTGATGGTGTCTGCATTGGTCCACATAAATATGAATGGAAAATCTCCAAAGGTTCCTTTTCCCTTACTGACTTTCCTGTTGGAAATGTTTTTCTATGTTGCTTTCCCAAGATGCATCCTTCACATAGACTGTCCGGTTTTTCTGTGAGTGGCAATCCCTTCACCATGCATTTCCTATGCAACAAATTCAAACCTCGAAATTTGCGATGATCCAAGATCTTTTTCTTATATATGTATTAAAGAATTACATGGATAAATTGCACCTTAACCATAGAAATTTAATGTGCACATGAAAGAAGAGAAACACATAAAAACATGAAAAGAAGACAAGAGACTTGATAACAGAGTTCGTCCAATTTGGACTACGTCTCCAGGCTTTTCTCGACCGATGCGGAGGCCTTCATTCATTAAGTAACATGAGAAAGAAGAAGTACAATAAACATTTACAAAAAGGAGTCTTATACCTCCAATATGGAAAATGGTCAAAAAATGGAGAGATCTATTGTAGAAACTGGCATCACCATTGAGTTCCTATCGCTTGGAGGTGCAAAATCGATATAAAACTTGCCCAATTCGGACACTAGACCAAAACTGACCCCCTGGAAAATGTGCTTAGGCAAGGTTCCACCCCCTGTCATAAGCCTGCTCATGGTTCCACCTCCTGTAAATCATCTCCCTCGAAAATGTGTCACGCTCTCTCTCCCCGGGAACAATGTGTAGAAAGGTTTATATATATATATATATATGTTTGAGCGGATATCCCAAGAGGAACTGGTGGCACGTTGGTTAAAAATGTTGGGTGGTTATGGAGGATTCAGGGCATCAAATCGTGCCCCTCCCTTTTTTTAACCACATAATAGTTAATTGATTGTTATGGATGGCGGGTCCGCCAGTCGGGTGGCCTGCTCCCCCCATTTCTGTCATGGTATATGGTGAATGATGAGTGGAGGGGCGGCAGGGTTAATAGCTTGTGCACCATATATATATTATATGTGATGTGTGGGTACCGGGGGCAGTGGGGTCATGGTTGCTCGCCCCCTTTTTTAATATAATTTTGTTATTACTGCCACCGAGGGCGGCGGGGGTTATGGCTTTCCGTCCACTTTAGAAATTATATAGAGCCTTAGGGGATATTAGACAAATAAAAGGACCCACAATTTCTCTCGGAAAACTGGCTAGATTCCAGTGCTGGATTCTTGCCAAATTGCACCATCCTTAAGCCTATTACATGGGGAATTAAACCCCGAACTTTCACTGCTTCTATCTTCTTCATACAGACTCGGATTGGAGTGTCGTTTGCATCGTTGGAATCAGGGTGATGAGCACTTTGATCTTATGTCAAGTTAATTGACTTTCCACCACTTTGAATTTTGAGCCTTTTTTCATGCCACCAGTTTCTGGAGATCCACCTAGATCAATCCTCCCCATTGAGGATCTTTTGGACTGCCAAAATCTTTATCATTCAATTGGAAAGTGAGGGAATTGTTCCCTCACCGTTTCCTTTTCCATCCATCTTGCCTTGCTAGGGTGCATCCCTTTGAAACCAACTCGCAGGTACTCCACATCTCCTCATCGTGAAGTCCTGGTTCTTCTATCAAGGATGATATCTTTAGGCAACTCATCGAGATACTCTGGTGCAAATTCATCAACTGTAGGAACTAATCCCACCTATTCGATGTTCATAATCAATGGTGGCTCATAAAGCTTTAAGTTTTCCACATTCACTATGGAGTACATTTGCATATATGTCGACAAATCAAGATAAAAGGCATTGTCTCCAATCTTCTTCGAGATGGTAAATGGACCATATCAGATTGGTCACAACTTCTTCCCTTATCCCTTCATTCTTTCATTGCTGATATGGAACCACACTTTTTCGCCCACTTGAAATTGATTGTCGACTTGGTGTTTCTCATGTTGACCCTTGTACTGAGCTTGTCTTTTTTCCAACTTCTCCTGTACTGCTTGGTGAATCAACTAGATCCGTTGAATGAACCATTGCGCTTTGTCCCTATCATCACGTCCATTGGAATCATCTTCCCTTCCAAAGACCATATCAACAGGATCTTTGGGCAGGTAGCCAAAACATGTCTTAAATGGTGAACGATGCATAGATGATTGCACCACTCGATTGCAGGAGTGTTGTACATATGGAAGATGCTCATCCCACAATTTAGGATGTTTTCCACAATTGCCTCGCAACAAGTGTACCACGGTGTGGTTGAAAACCTTTGTTTGCCCATCGGTTTGTGGATGAAATGTCGTGCTTCTTTTCAACTTGGTGTCCATCATCTTCCACAAGTTGGTCCAAAACTCTCCAAGAAAGCGAGAGTCCCGATCTGACACAATCAATGTGGGCAACCCAAAATGGACCCAAACATGCTAAATGAAAAGATAAGCAACTTTGTCTGAAGTGATCTGCTTTTACAAGGCATTAAAATAGACATTCGGTCAATGACGACATACAAATAGACGTGACCTTTTCTAGGCAAAGGGAAACCTCCTACAAAATCCATTGACACACTTTCCAATGGATGAATCGGAATAGGGAGTGGTGTGTAGAGCCCAACTTTTCTATTAGAGGGCTTTGAAACAAAACACATCACACGTCCCTTTACATAGCGATTCACAATGTTCTTCATATGAGGCCAAAAGAAAAATATTTGTACATGACACAAGGTTTTTTCAACAGCAAAATCACCAGACACAAGGGAGGTGTATGCCTCTTCGATTACATGTACCCTTTCCCCTGTGGGTATGCATAATTTTCCAAGGTGATACAATAGTTTACCTTGCAAGTGATAGTTGTCCACCTATTAACCATGGGTTAGTTTTGGATAAATCTCCTTAAAGTCCTCATCGTTAGCATATTGTTCAACATAACTTTCAAAATATAACGAATAATTATGCAACATAACAAAAGAAGAAATAGGAGGGTGAGATAGCATATCGACCACTTTGTTCCTAGTTCCCTTCTTATACTTTATTAATAGATGAAATTGCTGAAGAAAACCCATCCACTTGAAATGATGAGCTTGCTGCAACTTGGTTTGTGACTGAAGATACTACAAGGGCTGATGATCCATATGGAAGATGGTCTCCTTGCTGATCAAGTAATGTTTCCACTACTTCACACTGTCGACCAAGGCATATAATTCCTTCTCATAAGTGGGATAGTTTATCACATCCTCAGAGAATTTCTCTTAATGGTAACATATCGACTTCTATTGCTACATCAGTACATCTCCCATGGCATATCTGCTGGCCTCTGTCTCAATCTCGAATCGCTACTAGAGATATGGTAAGGCCAAAACTAGTGTGGTGCTAATCTTTTCATTAAATGCTTCGAATGACTCCTCCTGCTTTCCTCCCCATCCAAAGACTTGCTTTACACTTGTCAATGTGTGTAGAGGTGTTGCAATAATAGAGAAATTGGCAATAAATCTCCTCCAATACTATAGTGCACTCAAAAAGCTACGAACCTCGGTTACACTAATAGGCTTAGGCCAATTTACAATTGCTTCAACTTTAGAAGGATAAATTTTTAATTGATCATGACCAATGCTATGCCCTAGGTAAACCAAAGAGGTTTTCCCAAACTCACACTTTGACAATTTTACATAGATTTGTTCTTCTTTTTTTTCAGTACATCAAGCACTTTCTTTACATGGCATATATGTTCATTCCTATTTTTAATAAAGACAAGAATATCATCTAGATATACAGGAACAAATTCATCAATGAAAGGCCTAAAGAGATCATTCATGACCCTCATGAAAGTGGCTGGAGCATTGCAAAGTCTGAATGGCATCACCATCTATTCAAAAAGCCCATGTTTGGTCTTGAAGGTAGTTTTCCACACATCCTACTCTGCAATTAGGACCTAGTGATAACCACTATGCAAATCCAATTCGGTGAAATAGATAGCATTCTTTAATTTATCTAGTAAATCATCAATTTGCAAGAGAGGGTAACGATTTTTCACCATGATCTTTTTTAGTGCCCAGTAATCCAGGCACATCTACCATGTGCATCTTTCCTTGGCACTAAGACAATCGGTGAGACGCATGGAGAAGTGCTCGGTCTGATGACCCCTTGGTTCAGTAGTTCCTAGACTTGCTTTTTGATCTCTTCCATCTCAATAGTCAACATCCTGTGCATGCCAATGTTTGGTAAAGGAGCATCATGCTGCAAATGGATCTCATGTTGGATTTCCCTCTTTGGAGGTAATCCCCTTGGTTCCTGAAACATCTCATCATAGATAGAAATTAATTCACATAATTCCTTTTTATAAACAATATCACAACCATGGAAAGAATCGGATAATTCTTCATCTTTCCTTCTTACAACCATAAGCATGCAACCCTTACTAGAGTTCACCAACCTCTTCATTCATCCTGCACTTACAAGGTGGGAATTGATTTTAGTTTGATGAGCCCTTACAATATATTCTACCCCATCTTTTTTGATTTGGTATTTGTTTTCATGATGGAAGAAGACTGCTTTTCTATCATATAAGTATAGACTCCCTAACACCATGCCACGGATATCCAATGGTATCACATCAAGTTCTACCTCATCCACTAACTTAGAAGTGATCACAACTTTAACCTTGCACTGATTAGTTTCATTCAATTTTGATTTATCATGTATCCATCCAAGAGGGTAAGGTTTTGGATGCGGTTTGGTTTTTAAGCCTAGCTTCTTTACCAAGGACTTGAAATTAAATTTGCTTGGGATCTGGTATCAAATAGAGTTTCCACTTTTGTATTATTTATGACAAATCTAATATGAAATAACTCAATTCTCTTTCATTCATTAGTAAGAGACTCATCGGTTGAACTAGTGCTTTCATGTGATTCAGAATTAACATGAGGTGTAAGAGTACATTTTGTTCCCGCTATCGTGATCAATGCTTCATCTCCGGAATTGGATCCAAGGTCTTGCTGCACAGTTTCCATTGTATTCTACTTTCCTTTTCCTCCATAATTATTTGGTCTCTTTTCTGGGTACAATTTCCAACAACGATCGTCATCATGACCTTCATTTTTGTAGTGAGTGAAATAAGGCCTTTCTCCTTCATCTTTCTTGGTTAATGCTATCCTCATCTCCTTTCCCTTTCCGTTCACTTTGGATTTTACATTTGGAGGTTTGAAAAGTGGTTTCTTGGAATGATCATCTCTTTCATTTTTTCCCCTATTATCAAGGTGAAAGACCTTTACACTGGCCTAGTCAATAGTAGTTGGTTCAAACAGTAATAATGAATGCCTAATGTAACTCTGTAATGATCCAATATACTTAGTTACTACTTCAGGTGAGTCAAGTCCAATCCCCAAATTATGTGCTTGTTTTCTAACTTCCTTTGTAAAGCTTTGAACATCCTGACCTCTACCTTGCCTTAAGTATTGCCAATCCATTAAGGATTTTTTCTCATAACCCAAGGGATAAATTTTTCCTTTAATGCAAAAATATAATTGGGCGACGAGGAAAGAAGATTACCCACACTCTTACTACTTCGCAATTTAATATCCCACCAGACGAGAGCGGTGCCACTCAGCCAAGGAGAGGCCAACTAGATGTTTGCCTTGTCCTATTTGATCTACTGAATCATGCAGTAGATTTCAATCTGCCTAATCCAGTTATTAATATTTTCTGCAATACTTTCACCGTTATACATGGGAAGATCAAATTTGACATCTAATTTAAAGAAAGGTTTCTTAGATGCGTCCCTTGAATTCCTATGATGATGGTGTTGAGGGGAAGAAGAACTTTCACTCGTGGGAGGAGAAAGGGGGTTCTTCTCCACCATTTCCATGCACCAAAGCTTGTTCTTCTAGCTTTCTCTCTTCTTCTTTCTCCAGCCTTGAAAGAAACTGATCAAACTTTTCTTCCATTGTATAGAAGGTTTTGCGGTAATTACGCTCCTCTTCATAAAGAACCTCTTCATCTTCCATGTTTCTCCTTCGATGTGCACGCCCCGCTTCGGGATCAAAAGACTTTAGTTCCCCTTTTCCTCTTCGTAGCTTGTTTCTTGTTAGCATATAAACATGCAATTCACATCTACAAAGACCTGCTCTGATACCACTTGATCCAAGATCTTTTGCTTATAGATGTATTAAAGAATTACATGGATAAATTGTAGCTTAACCATATAAATTTACTGTGCATATGGAAGAAGAGGAGAAACACATAAAAGCATGAAAAGAAGACAAGAGACTTGAAAACGGAGTTCATCCAATTTGGACTATGTCTTCGGGCCCTGCTCAATCAATGGGGAGGACTTCATTCATTAACTGGCATGAGAAAGAAGTACATTCAACATTTACAAAAAGGAGTCTTATACCTCCAATATGGAAAATGGCTGAAAAATGGAGAGATATGTTGCAGAAATTGGTGTCATCATTGAGTTACTATTGCCGAAAGGTGCAAAATTGATATAAAACTTGCCCAATTCTAACACTAGACCAAAACTGACCCCCTGGAAAATGTGCTCAAGCAAGGTTCTACCCTCTGTCATAGGCCTGCTCACGATTCTGCCTCCTGCAAATCATCTGCCTCAAAAAATGCATCGCTCTCTCTCCCCTAGCACATTGTGCAGAAAGGTTTATATATATATATATATATTTCGAGTGGATATCCCAAGAGGAAACGGTGGCGCGCTTGTTAAAAATGTAGAGTGGTTACGGAGGGGTCGAGGTATCAAATCTTGCCCCTCCCTTTTTTACCAAATAATAGTTAATTGATTGTTATGGGTGATGGGTTCGTCAGTCTGGTGTCATGCTGCCCCCATTTCCATCGTGGTATATGGTGAACGATGAGTGGAGAGACGACAGGCTTAATAGCTCGCCCCCCATATATATATTATATGTGATGTGTGGTTACCGGGAGAGGCAGGGTCATGGCCACCTACCCCCTTTTTCAATATAATTTTGTTATTGCTACCACCAAGGGCAGCGGGGTTCATGGCCTGCCTCCCAATTTAGAAATTTTCTAGAACCTTATGGAATATTAGATAAATTAATGGACCCACAATTTCGCCCAGAAAACTAGTCAGATTCTGGTGCCGGATTCTTGCCAAATTGCACCCTCCTTAAGCCTGCCACATGGGTAAGTCAACCGTAAATTTTGATTGCTTCTATATTCTTCATACGGACTCAGATTGGAGTGTCGTTGGAATGAGAGCGACGAGCACTTCGATCTAATGTCAGGTTAATCAGCTTTCTGCCACTTTGAAATTTGAGCCTTTTTTCATGCCACTGGTGTTTTGAGATCCACTTAGATCATGAGATGACCAAATCTGAAATTCCATAACCGAGTTTCATCTTTAAATTCCACTTGAAAGTTTACATGTGTGATAGCTGCATCTTTTCTTCCATCCTCTTGTGAGTTCATTGATAGTTGTGCTTGTGCACCTTCTTCCATTAAATCTGATCTTATTTTTATGGGAACTATTGTATTACTTTTACATCCTTATTTATCTCAACATACAAATTTGACATTAATACATGACAGAAAAAATAATTAATGTGCAACATGGGTGATTTTACATAATAATTGGTTTTTTGAACTTGCAGGTGTTGTGGAGTGTGGGCAAAGTCGTAGAGTGAATGCTTGTCCATATCTATTTACAAAAATACATTAAATGCCTTAACTTCTCTATTGTGAAGCGGAATGGTCAGCGATGTAATTCTATTCTGACTTCAGTCTTTTCACTTCCAAACAAAATCGCAACCATACAAAATCACAACAGTGCAGTAGTTAATTGGGAAAGAATGGTGTTTGTTAGTGTGTTTAAGGCGGTGGTTGAGATTAATATTTCCAACATGTCCAATGTGTTGGAGGAAACAATATTTTTGGTGGATGTCTGCGCTGCATTCTGCGTGGGGTGTGAGGCCTTCCGTCGACAGTAACGACAGTGTAAATAGATCAATTCGGTGTGGCCACTCTTGAAGGTGCACAAAAGACCTCATCCTGGAAATGTTGAGAGGCGTGGAGGGTAAGGAGACTTTGTGTCCATGGATTACTAGAGCATTTGAGATTTCTAAAAAAGGATTTATGTGACCCTGCGCTTCTTTTTCGCATTGTGATCGTCCATTATATGATCTCACATCTCTTTATACCATAGTTACCAAATTCCACTGTGCTGCTGAAAAAAAATTCAAAAATTCGTTGGTTTGATTTGATTTGGGAATTAATACGAAAATTCAGGTTTGGTACGGTGCAATGAATATTAGGTTCATGGATTAATAATCCACGCAAATGACGGGAATGGGAAAGTGGAGGAATTAGCACTGACATTGCTTCTGAGAAAAAGAAACCATTAAACTCTTACACTAGTACTAGCCCACATTTTCATAATTTCGTGAAAGGCTTGTCCAACCAACCTCTTATATGTAATCAATGAGTGGTTTAATGAGTCAATGTTATTGTAGATTTCTAATCAGGACTCTAGCTTCCAATTTACGGTTCAAAACTCCTTTCTGATTTAGGAAATGGCATAAGATTATGGTTACTAAATGATAATGTTACGTGTCAGTTTATGCTATCAGAAATTTAGAGTAAATTCAACAAGTTTTTAATAAAACATGTAAAAATCTACAATAAGAAATTTATAGTAAATTTAGCAAGTTTTTAATGAAATATGTAAAATTCTAGAATAAGAAATTTATAGTAAATTTAGCAAGTTTTTAATGAAATATGTAAAAATCTATGATTTCTGCCATAATTATGTGTTTATTTACTAAAGAAAAAAAAAATATATGATGTATATAATTTGTAAATTTGTAGATTTACTAAATTTAAACAAATATATTTTAAATATTGCATGAATGATATTAGTAAAAAGTAGAAATATTGCATGAATTATATTAGTAAATTGATTTTTCTTTTAAAGTGGATTTTTTTTATTAAGATTTTAAGTATTAAACTATACATATTAACATTTTGTATTATTTTGAGTAAGTATTAAGTATTAAATTATACAAATTAACATTCTGTATTCTATTAAATAATAGATGTTGTTACTATACCTTATAAATTATAGGTGAGTTTGGTTTGAAAAATAAATATGATGGAGGAGCATCAAGCTTACAGTGACGAGGCAGAAAGACTCCAACCAGGTTCACAAGCGAGGAACTGAACTGTCAAATTCTGTTGGGAATAATTTTTCTTTTACTTTATTTTACAAGTCAGCAACAGTTAGATGTCTTTACTTTTCCAGTTTAGGATTACTGTAGTTTCATTATTGATTAAAAGGTAGTTTTTGTAATTAGAAAAAAATAGCCTTAACTATCCTACAAGTCTTGTAATGTCCAAATGACTATAGTTACGGATAGGAACAGAAGTTATGTAACTGTCTTTGTAACAGAAAGAAACAAACTGCAAGCCTTAACTGAAGACAGAGGCCATAAAGCCAAAAATACATGTAAGGAAAAAAAGTTAAGTTGAGAAGAGAATAAATTGAGTAAATTTACTAATAGAATTGTCAAGCATTCAAAACCAGAGAAGTACTGTCCATCAAGATTACCTTCTAAATTATTTGTTGATCTCTCATTCATATTTTTCATCATTTAACAGACCTTTTGTATTATTATAAACTAAGCATATTGTCATGGCTATTGTACAAGTACGAGTTACAGTTAAACTGTAGACAAGAAGAGAAAATCTTAAGTAAATTCCAGGTCGCAAGACAAGCGGTCACACTTACATACAAGCGCACAACAATACAATTAAGGAAGAGCGAATACATTCAACGCACAGTCACTAATGAAAGACAAACAAACAAATTGAATGCCCAGCAACGTAACCGAACAACAAGCGAAGACATTACAGGTATCAATCACTATAACCTTCTTTCATAAAAAACGAATTTCATTTACATTGTCCAAAATAGCAATTCATAACTAGAATCGATAGGGCCGAGTTCCCTCACATATACAGAGACCAACATAGTCACGGCAAGTGAAAATTCAACCAGAAATTACAACCATACAGGTCAAGCATAAAACCCTAGGTCAGGGTTTGAAACAGATTGGTAACAGGGTTACGTTGAAGCCACATTTCCACACATAGAACTCAACTCAGAACGACAACGGAAAACACAGGGCCACATAGTGACCGGACAATAAACTAGTGGACGAGCCGCCTTCGAATAGTGACCTATATTCAACAGAACAGAACAAGTTGCAGGCCTACCAAAATTTGCGCAACCAAATGACCTTGAACACCGAGACATGCGCCGTCCAGGTCGCCTGAGAGGACCTGCAATAACCAGGCGTGAGTGAGTTCGAGCCACAGAAAATCTCAGAGGGACGAAACCCTCTAAAATCAACACTAAGACTGATAACGAAAAAAAAGAAAACCCTTACCTGGAGAACGCGAGAGGAGAAGCCACATTTTTGAAGCAGAGGACGCCACAGAGTAACTGAAGAGAGGAGGAGCAATTTGGGGTTAGACCCAGAACGAGGAGTAAACAAAAATTGAAGCATGGAGAGACGTTTTACCTGTAACAGAGACTGAAGGCGCTTCACGGATATTCCTGTGCTTGCAGCCACAGACAAGGCAGCGTTACTAGAAGGCGAATGAACCCAAAAAAAAACATTACCAACAGCCAAACTTGGAGTGATAGACCATAAGACCAGTAACACACACAGAAATGGAATAGCGAAAGTTACATGACAGAATTGAAAGATTAAATTCGAGCCCCAGTCGTTTCATGACCAACCACAGTTACAGTGACCATTACAAGCACGCAAACAATCGATATTTTACCAAAGACAGAGCTAACAGAGTGAAAGAGCGACTTACCAAAGAGCGAGTACAAAAGCCAGGCAAGAAAACCCCAGAGCCAAACAACATTGTCACAAACAGGCGGACAAGTAGCCAAACGCGCAACGAAGACCTCAACCAACAACCCGAACCAGCTCAAACACAGTAAACTGCCATAAAATTGTATTACAGAGCCGAAGGAACCATAACAGAGCGCACCCACCATTTTCCATACGCAGAGTTCGCAAACCCTCGGAGCCAACAGAACAATAAACAGAGAAGAGTCGAGAAGGCGCACAAGATTAGGGTAGTATAGTTTACCAAGGCAGGGTACTGCCACATTTAAGTTTGCATTCAATGCACAGCTACCACAACTACAGAGCCGCGAGAAAGACAACAGTTCACCGCCACGTCAACAAACCAAACATCATATAAAGTGCAAAAGCTACGCCAAGTGGGCTGGGTCCCATCAGAGTGGTATCAGAGCAGTTTGAGTTGAAGAGATTTGGGAGAAATGGATATAGGTAGACGAGGACGAGGCAGAGGTGCCCGTAGAATGGTAGATGAGGCGTTAAGGGAAGAACTCAGAGTTCTTACTGCTCAATTGGAAGCAGTAGAGGCAGGCAGGAGGAGAGATCCAGAGTTAGGTGATGTGAGTGAAGAAGAAGTGGAAGTAGCAGCAGAAGGACCTGAAGGTGACTCACCAGAAGTTAAGTTATTGAAGTCTGTATTATTGTCAAATAGTAGACCAAAACCAGAATTACCAACCTACGATGGCAGTTTATCGATTGATGTTGTATTAGATTGGATTAGTGAGATGGACAAGTACTTTGAATGCGAAGAAGTTAGTGAAGACCGTAGGGTCAAGTTTGCAGCAACAAAGCTGAAAGGACACGCAACCCTGTGGTGGGACAGTGTCCAGAACGAGAGGAAGAGGTTGAACAAGCCTCCGATAAAGACTTGGACAAGGATGGTAGCTAAATTGAAGGGCAGATTTCTGCCAAGAGATTACCAAATCGCGTTACATAGGCAAGTTTAGAACTTGAGACAGAGGGGTCTGACGGTGAAAGAGTATACGGATGAATTTTATCAAGTAAATTTGCGAACAGGATACACAGAGGATACAGCAGAGAGGACAGCCAAATATGTAAATGGGTTGAGGATGGAGATTTTAGATGAAATAAGTATTTTGTCTCCCAACAATACGGAGGAGGCATATCAGAGTGCGGTCAAAGCAGAGGAAAAACTTAACCGAAGATAGAATGCCCAGAGAGGATGAGGGTCTAACAGAGGAAGAGGTCAGTCCTATGGCAGGGGCCGAACTGCCAGCAACAGCGAAGAAGCCAGCAGTTCAAGGACTTCGGGGACAGCAGAAAAAGGAGATGGAATGAGAGGTGGCAGATCGTTTCAGCGCGGCAGAGGAAATGGCCGTGGAAGGGGAACTGGTTACCAGTGCTACAGATGCCACAAGTGGGGGCACCGCTCTTTTGAGTGCCCAGAAACAGATTCAACTGGACAACGAGGCGCATACATGGTGCAACCAGAGGAAGCAGCAACACCTCCTCAAGAGGAAAAAAACGCCCCAGAAACAGGAGAAGCTCTAGTGCTGCATAAGGTGTTGTTGAAGCCAGTTGATGAGAGTATTGAGCAGACGCAATGGAAAGATCTGTTCAGGACAGTTTGTAAATCGCAAGGTAAGTGCTGTAAAATGATAATTGACAGCGGAAGTACTGACAATTTGGTGTCAACCGAGATGGTGGAGAAGTTAGGACTAAAGCGTCTGAAACATCCCAATCCATATCGAGTTTCATGGCTGCAGAAGGGACACCAGTTGCTGGTGGATGAGCAGAGCGAAGTTGAATTTCAGATAGGACATTATAAAGACAGAATCATTTGCGACATTATGCCAATGGATGTGTGCCACATCTTGCTGGGCAGACCTTGGCAATATGACAAGAAAGTGACACATGATGGGGTATTGAACTGTTATAAGTTCGAAAAAGATGGGGTTAGGCATACCTTTGTGCCTATCAGGGAAGAGAAAGAGGCAGCTGAAGTAAATGAACCTAAGGCGTTGCTTATGAGCGGAAAACAATTTTTAAAGCAGGTTGAAAACAGCAAGAAGAATTATGCTGTAGTCAGGAAGATAAGGACAGTTTTGTTGCACACAGAAATCACAGATTTGCCTATAGAAATACAACAGATGTTGGAAGAGTTTACGGACATAGTAGTGGACGACTTGCTGGATAAGTTACCCCCCAAGCGGACCATTAGTCACCATATTGATTTCATACCAGGAGCTAACTTACCAAATAAGGCAGCTTATCGAATGAGCCCCAAGGATAATGAAGAAATCAGAAAACAAGTGGAGGAGCTATTGGATAAAGGATTGATCAGGGAGAGTTTGAGCCCATGTGATGTACCAACAGTTCTCACCCCCAAAAAGGGAGGAGAATGGCGGATGTGCATTGATTCCAGGGCCATCAATAAAATCACCATACGGTACAGATTTCCGTTACCACGTATGGATGATATGATGGACTGCCTGAGTGGGGCAGCTTACTTCTCTAAGATAGATTTAAAAAGTGGATATCACCAGATTCGGATACGTGAGGGAGACGAGTGGAAGACAACTTTTAAAACTAATGAAGGCTTATATGAATGGCTGGTCA
Organism: Pinus taeda; assembly: GCA_000404065.3. NCBI lineage: Eukaryota > Viridiplantae > Streptophyta > Pinopsida > Pinales > Pinaceae > Pinus > Pinus taeda. The sequence goes on from APFE031221608.1 coordinate 320,181, forward strand.
TGTCGTTCGGGTTGAGCAATGCGCCCAACACCTTCATGAGACTCATGAATGAGATGCTAAAGGAATATATTGGGAAGTTTGTAATTGTTTATTTGGACAACATACTTATTTTTAGTAAGACACGAGAAGAACACTTCCGGCATGTGCGTAAAGTGTTGGAGAAGCTATAGCAGAACAAGTTATTGATCAATCTGAAGAAATGTACGTTTTTACAGAGAGAGTTAATTTATCTGGGATTTGTGATAGTGGAGAACGAATTAAAGATGGATCCGGAGAAAGTGACAGCAATCATAAATTATCGTCACCGAAGAATTTGTTTGAGGTACGTAGTTTCCATGGATTAGCAAGTTTTTACAGGAAATTTATTAAAAATTTCAGCGGAATTTGTGCTCCTATGTTGGAGACCATAAAAAAGGCCAGCCAACCTTTTCGATGGACAGAAGCAGCAGAAAAGAGCTTTAATCTATTGAAAAAGAAAATAACAGAAAGACCGATTCTCAGACTACCATATTTCCAAAAATTATTTCAGGTACGTTGTGATGCTAGTGGAACAGAAATCGGGGCTGTACTCAGTCAGGAGGACAGACCGGTGGCATTTTTCAGTGAAAAATTGAGTGAGAGTAGGCAGAAGTACTCCTCATATGACAAGGAATTATACGCAGTGGTACAGGCGCTAAGACACTAGAGGCATTATTTGTTGGGGAACGAGTTCGTGCTGTTTTCAGATAATTCTGCATTACAATATGTAATGCAGCAACACAAACTTAATCATAAACATGCCAAATGGGTGGAGTACTTACAGAGTTTTAATTTTGTGCTAAAGCATATCAGCGGGCAAGCTTAGTCGGAGAAAATTCTAGAATGTCGGACCGAGTGCTAGCGCAAGTAGAGTTTGTTTACAACGATTCGCCGAATCCCACGAGTTTACATAGCACGGGTCTCAGTCCCTTCCAGATTCTTTATGGTATGCATCCTCGTGGAGTGCATGAGCTTCGGGATCTTGGTTTACAGGAATGACGGAGTGCAGATGGAGAAGATTTTGCAAATGCAATGAGGGATTTACATGAACAGGTAAAGGCAAAATTACAGGATAGCAACTCGAAGTATAAGGAACATGCAGATTTGAGGAGAAGAGAAGTTCATTTTGAGGTAGGGGATGACGTTCTAGTACACTTACGTAAGTAACGGTTCCCTAAAGGTACGTACAATAAACTGAAATATAAGAAGATAGGGCCTTGTAAGATCTTGCGGAAGTTTTCAGCGAATTCCTACGAAATACAACTACCACCTGGAGTAGGCATATCACCTATCTTCAATGTGGCAGATTTGTTTTCGTATACAGGCGAACTGTTGGAAGAAAGGAAGGATGAACTCGGACAATCCACACGGAACACCCAGGAAGACAGAGAAAGTTGGAAGAAACAAATGCCTTATGTCCAACCTCCTGAGATCGAAGGCATCCCCGAAACTCAGGTAGTTAGGCGTACGCGGCGGAAAAATTATTTTCAGTACCTGGTCAAGTGGAAGAACCATCCGATTGAGGATAGCTCATGGCTTGACGCCAGGCAGATTGAACGAACAGGGACATCAGTGGAGGAGCTCATGAACTGGAGTCATGATCTTTTCTCACCCCGGGAGCCTGATGTAGGAGCATCCAGCTTACAGTGACGAGGCAGAAGGACTCCAACCAGGTTCACAAGCGAGGAACTGAACTGTTAAATTCTGTTGAGAATAATTTTTCTTTTACTTTATTTTACAAGTCAGCAACAGTTAGATGTCTTTACTTTTCTAGTTTAGGATTACTGTATTTTCATTATTGATTAAAAGGTAGTTTTTGTAATTAGAAAAAATAGCCTTAACTGTCCTACAAGTCTTGTAATGTCCAAATGACTATAGTTACGGATAGGAATAGAAGTTATGTAACTGTGTTTGTAACAAAAAGAAACAAACTGCAAGCCTTAACTGAAGACAGAGGCCATAAAGCCAAAAATACATGTAAGGAAAAAAAGTTAAGTTGAGAAGAGAATAAATTGAGTAAATTTACTAATAGAATTGTCAAGCATTCAAAACCAGAGAAGTATTGTCCATCAAGATTACCTTCTAAATTATTTGTTGGTCTCTCATTCATATTTTTCATCATTTAATAGACCTTTTGTATTATTATAAACTAAGCATACTGTCATGGCTATTGTACAAGTACGAGTTACAGTTAAACTGTAGACAAGCAGAGAAAATCTTAAGTAAATTCCAGGTCGCAAGACAAGCGGTCACGCTTACATACAAGCGCACAACAATACAATTAAGGAAGAGCGAATACATTCAATGCACAGTCACTAATGAAAGACAAACAAACAAATTGAATGCCCAGCAACGTAACCGAACAACAAGCGAAGACATTACAGGTATCAATCACTATAACCTTCTTTCATCAAAAACGAATTTCATTTACATTGTCCAGAATAGCAATTCATAACTAGAATCGATAGGGCCGAGTTCCCTCACATATACAGAGACCAACATAGTCACGGCAAGTGAAAATTCAACCAGAAATTACAACCATACAGGTCAAGCATAAAACCCTAGGTTAGGGTTTGAAATAGATTGGTAACAGGGTTACGTTGAAGCCAATTTCCACACATAGAACTCAACTCAGAACGACAACGGCAAACACAGGGCCACATAGTGACCGAACAATAAACTAGTGGACGAGCCGCCTTCGAACAGTGACCTATATTCAACAGAACAGAACAAGTTGCAGGCCTACCAAAATTTGCGCAACCAAATGACCTTGAATAACGAGACATGCGCCGTCCAGGTCACCTAAGAGGACCTGCAATAACCAGGCGTGAGTGATTTCGAGCCACAGAAAAGCTCAGAGGGAAGAAACCCTCTAAAATCAACATTAAGACTGATAACGAAAAAAAGAAAACCCTTACCTAGAGAATGCGAGAGGAGAAGCCACATTTTTGAAGCAAAGGACGCCACAGAGTAACTGAAGAGAGGAGGAGCAATTTGGGGTTAGACCTAGAACGAGGAGTAAACAAAAATTGAAGCATGGAGAGACGTTTTACCTGTAACAGAGACTGAAGGCGCTTCACGGATATTCCTGTGCTTGCAGCCACAGACAAGGCAGCGTTACCAGAAGGCGAATGAACCCAAAAAAAACATTACCAACAGCCAAACTTGGAGTGATAGACCAGAAGACCAGTAACACACATAGAAATGGAATAGCGAAAGTTACATGACAGAATTGAAAGATTAAATTCGAGCCCTAGTCGTTTCATGACCAACCACAGTTACAGTGACCATTAAAAGCACGCAAACAATCGATATTTTACCAAAGACATAGCTAATAGAGTGAAAGAGCGACTTACCAAAGAGCGAGTACAAAAGCCAGGCAAGAAAACCCCAGAGCCAAACAACATTGTTACAAACAAGCGGACAAGTAGCCAAACGCGCAGCGAAGACCTCAACCAACAACCAGAACCAGCTCAAACACAGTAAACTGCCATAAAATTGTATTATAGAGCCGAAGGAACCATAACACAGCGCACCCACCATTTTCCATACGCAGAGTTCGCAAACCCTCGGAGCTAACAGAACGATAAATAGAGAAGAGTCGAAAAGGCGCGCAAGATTAGGGTAGTATAGTTTACCAAGGCAGGGTACTGCCACATTTAAGTTTGCATTCAATGCACAGCTACCACAACTACAGAGTCGCGGGAAAGACAACAGTTCACCGCCACGTCAACAAACCAAACATCATATAAAGTGCAAAAGCTACGCCAAGTGGGCTGGGTCCCATCAGAGTGGTATCAGAGTAGTTTGAGTTGAAGAGATTTGGGAGAAATGGATATAGGTAGACGAGGACGAGGCAGAGGTGCCCGTAGAATGGCAGATGAGGACAATAATGAAAGATCTCCTTGTGGGAGGATCCCACAACCAAAAGACACTGATTTGTTGAGATTATTAACAATAACAGAATGACGTATGTCCAGAGAATAAGAAATGAATTTAAAACAAAGTGTTCCTGTAACATTTCTTTGTAAACAATTTTATTAAAATTATATGAAAATATGATCGAAGCTCAACGAATATCTTTCGATATATAGAGATGATTTTTCAAACAAATTTTTTTATTTTTTTATATTTTTTGAATTAAATTAGTTAAAATTAAACAATATGGCCTCTTGAAATTTAATATGGAGCAATGAATTATTATTTAAAAATTTAGAAAAATATTAATCTAAATTAAATGATTTAATTCATTTTTTTATAATTTTAATTTTATTAATTTTTTTTTATAATTTAATAGAAAAGTTAATAAATGATTTTTTTTCAATATTTAATTTATTACACTAGATATAATGCATCTTTTTCTTTTATCTTTTATTTCATTTTATAGAGCATAAAAATTAATAGTTTAATAGTATTTTTAAAAATCTTGTTATTGAGTTCATTAGTTTTTCATATATGTGTTTTTTGAGTCATATTATTGAAGTGAAAAGTTTCTATACATAAATGGTTGATTTAGCATTAAAGATTTCATAGTCATATGCGAGAATAAAATAAATACTTACACACTTAATTTGTTTATATAATTAAAAAAAACAGAGAACCTTATAGGGGAAGCTTTGTCCAATACCTTGTCTAGTGGGCTCTCTAGTAAAGTTGGGTATTTTTATAGCATTTTTATAATGAGATCATTTATTGGCACCACTAATTTCTTAAGATAGGATTAAGTCATTTTTTTTTGTCTTTTTGGACATAGAAGTAACCTTATAGTGTTTTTGTAACGAGATCATTTATTGGCACCACGGTTTTCTTAAGGTAGTATCAAGTCATGCTTTGTGTCATTTTGCACATAGAACTAACGCTTTCAAAGAGTTCGTAGGACCTTCCTGTGAATCTACAATGATGCCAAGGTAGAGGGGAGAAGGAGGAGGGGAGGCGGGGTAGATCTGAACGAGGACAGTGGGGTGCTAATATCTTTTACCATGACTCCGTGGCCTCCTAATTTAATGATATTATTCTAGAAACTTGTCGAGAGACTCATGAATTGGAGATAAAAGTTGATGAAGAGAGAAATTCTCTCTAAGACAGAATTACTTGAAGATATCTCAATGTGATTTATGGACCCAGGGAACACAAGGGGAAGGCATAAATAATATTCAAACTTAGTCGCACTCCATTGTAAAATGAAAATGATATTGAGCTTAGTATTAAGAGAAAAACAAGTGGAAAAATATAATACTTCAAGATGCGAAAGGAATGTTAAGGAACCTTAGGATTTTTGTGGACAACATAGGGAGCCATTTGATGCATGCAGAGAACCACATAGTTTGATGGAGGAGAGCATATGGATCTTCCTGGATCTAGTGTTCATGTCCTGACCAATATTTCCTCTTTTGAAAATGAATAACGGGTGGTGGTAGTGCTGGTTTTGCTCAGGGTTCTGATCGATCACTGCTTATTTTGGTCATATTAAGCCCATGCGATGGCTTTTCCTCTCAATAGATGATAGAGACATGAATTTGAGACATGTGTTTCATGTCTGTGTGCTTCTAATATTTTTCCTATGATTCCAGGCTTCAAGCCTTAAGACTGGATTTTGATGCTAAGGCATGTAGTGGTTGGCATGCAGCTTTTTGGGTGGACGATGAGTAAATGGGATGGTGCAAACATATTTTCCTGTTGCTGGTTAATATTGAACTCTTCCTACTCGTTGATGGTTTCCTTTTTGGCATACATAACACCTACCTTGGTGTATCTTTGTGATGGTGGTGTCCGGCATTGGGCTTGCCAATAGGATTTTCTGCGCTGTCCTCGCTTCAAGTTTTTTGAAGGATTATCATGTTTCCCTAGTTTATATGTATTGGGGTATATGTGTCTTGTTTCGTTAATTTGTAATAAAATCATACGACGTTAGAGGTTGAAATATGCCTCCTCCCTCAAGATACTCACTTCCATGTGATGTATAGTTAATTTTGTAAATTAGTATGAAGTTTTTTATTTATAAAAAGAATATATAATATAATGTGTTTTATTTATTTCTTAATTTCTTTTCAAAAAATTAACATAATCTATCTATAAAATTTATGGATGGTAAATAACAATCGTTGATGCATTCAAATTGCCACGAGATAATCAGACTATTATTGAAAAGAATATTGATTTTGATGCCAATTAATATCGTAGAACAATCTATTACAAAAATTAAAACTTAAAATATAAATTATAAAATCATTTAAACGTGGATGGAACTTAATACACAAATAGGGCGTGTCCAATAATAGGTTGTATGTTAAGAACTCATCAATGTTCATTGTATACCACACTCAAACATGATACACCATATGCAAGAAAAGTAGTAATACAATTAAGTGGATTAAATGTTCATACTATTTTTAAGGCCCGCAAACATTCATTTCAACTATGGATATTGAATCAAAGAAATAATATTTATCCATGACTAAGCCTCTTGAATTTATATTGGATGTTGAGAAATTCCAAATAATTATTGCGATGGAAATTTTGCATTGCGTGACTATAAAAGGATTACTTTTAAATTTGTACACATGGTTATTTGAATTTCATAGATATAATTTAAAATGTAATATGCCTATAACCCATGAATATTTTTCATATATTAATTTTACAGCGAGAAAATAATTTTGATTGGCAATAAAAATATTTTATTGGAAAAGATGGAAAGTAGGAATTTGTTTAGTTGATTTTATTTTATTTGTGAGAATGAAACACATAAAATAAAATAATGGAGAAACATTTTATTGTATATAATATATCTAATAGATGGAAGAAGAGTCTTATCGGCAATACATAATTAATGTATAATCATTATATAAATTTGTCAAAATATAAAATATTAGGATTTAAGTTAATGGAGCTTCATTTATGAGAGATATTTGTGAAATTTATTACCTAAATTACTACATAATTAATGTATAATCATTATATAAATCTGTCAAAATATAAAATATTAGGATTTAGGTTAATGGAGCTTCATTTATGAGAGATATTTGTGAAATTTATTAGCTAAATTACTTCATGAAGTCTCTAATTTGTTATGCACTCTTTATGTAGCACATAGTGAGAAACTAGTTGCAATTAATGTTGTAAATTGTTTCAAAGTTTGATTATATTGACAAGCCCTAATAAACAATATTTTTAGTTGTGAAAATCTGCAAGCAAAGTCATGGAGAACTTAAAACTTTAATGGACATATTTCAAATTGATAAATTGCAAGTACTTCAATTTCATGCCATCATGAAGGTGATGATGAAGAGGCTTGTAATAATCATGCTATCATTATTACAATAATGTAAGCTTGATAATCAAAATATGTATGGAATGGGAACAATATTTTGAGTCTAATTTTCTATTCAGTTTTGAAAAGATGGTTTATGTGAATTAAATAATCTAAATCAACCATTTCAAGAAGTGCATATTGATTTAAAAATTATTTGTAGGCAACTAGATGTATGTAAGGAATGGGAACAATATTTCAAATTTTATTTTGTTTTCATTTTCTAAAAAATGTTGTATGAGAATTAAGTCATCTAAATCAACCATTTCAAGCTATGCATATTGATAAAAAATCTATTTGTATGTAATTAAATATGCTGATTCAACTTTTTATTAAAAAATAGAACTTGAAAATTAGATTTATTAATAATTCAGGTGCTTCACATATGCATCTATTAAGATTTGAACCAATACCGAATTCACTTAGGACAAGTACTATGCACGATTGTGCTCACTTGGATAAAATATTTTTTTTGAATGATAGGATTACAAATTTGTTAACATTCAAGAGATCAAAATTACTTAGTGCTTGATGTTACTTGATAGACAAAAATGTAAAGGTGAAATGAAAAGTTCAACTATTGATTGTTCTTGTTCTTCTTGAAAGATGATTTTCTAAATTGAATAGACTTTGTCTAACCAATAATTGATATAGAAAAATATGAAGCTGAAATGAAAATTTTCACGATTAATTGTTCTTATTCTTCGTCCGAGCATTACTAGTTGTGAAAGAAGATTCTCTAAATTCAATAATATAAAAATAACAATAGATCTATATTTACCTATCACCAATCCACTTTATCATATTTACCTAACAGTTTTTGATGTGTTGGAAATTCCTATCATCAATCCACTTTAGCGTATTTACATAACGGTTTTTTATGTGGTATGAATGAGTGGGCATATGGATTAATATTTTACAAAAAACCAGACGCAGCATAACGTTGAATCGCTACTTTTGGATGAAAAGCTTCTGTCACACACTGTTCGTGCCTGGATAATAAACTTGTTCCTATCATCAATTCAAGAAGTTCACACGCAAAGAAGAATGCGTTCTTTATTATCATGTATAGTATACATATGCAGAAAATCACTCGTAGAATCAATATATGCTGCAGCAACAACTCAGGCGTTCAACTCTCAGAGAAATTTGAAGAAGATGAAACATAGTAATGCTGTAGCCTCAAATCCTTTAATGCAAGCGCCATTTAAAACGCTAGATAATACTGCTAGTAGCACTGATGTACTGTACCATTTCACTTTTAAAATCTTCACACTTTTAATATATTTTTTCATATATTTTATCTATTATGTTTAAAAGCTTCGCACTTTTCATATATTTGATCTATTGTGCTTTTTCAGTAACAACACTGCATTTGTTTTTTCTCCTGTAGTCTTCGCCCAACTCTTCAAGCTTTTCAATGAAATCATGGATATTATAACTCTGCTTACTGGCCGCTAGGATGTCGCGGGCTTTGGCTGCCTTCGATCTTAATGGGGATTTTTCTGGTAAAATCCCAAAAACAATAAAAAAAATTGCACACGGAGACAATGCTCTGTTTAACCACACGATTTTTAACACAGCGGAAACATAAAAAAAATTTGAACAGTAGGCAGAGTTTTTATACACCAAGGATTTCTATTCATAAAAAGATTGCTGTTACAGATTAATCTTCCTCTCTCGGAGAGGGATTTACCAATTACAATTCACTGCACTGTGAAAATTACATAGATATTTCTCACGCTGCTGCGTGGATCCTTTTTCATAAAGAAAACATCTCTTACGCACTACTGTGCCTCCCTTCAAAAATTGCTTACAACAACAAAAAAAAATTACACATATATATATATATGACAACCAAGAACTTACATCCATTTTTTTTCACTTGCCATACTGCGGTAAAAAGGAAAACAATAAAAATTAAATGGTTTTACTCGCTTTTACTTGTGCCCATACTCCGGCTGAAATAAAAAAATGATAAAATTAAAAGTTTCACCAAAACTTACCAACCCACATTAAATTGCATTTACTGTTTTACTGACAATACTTGAGATAAAGTAACTTTTACTTTAAGTTGAATTCATTTTGCAGGCTTGTACTTCAATCAGTATTCAATCTGGCTTTGGAAATCCATCGGGTCCGGACTTCATCGCATGGCACACATATATGCAAAAGTTGTGCACCCATGGTTTCCCTGATTGCGAAACACTGTGGACCCGATAATCTATTAAAAGAAAATTAATACCTTCGTCGGGCCCGGCCCATCGGCGATTGCTCATTTGTAAAAAGCTATGCTCCACTTAAAATGCCGATAGTGATACGCCGATGCGATATCGGCGATCGCTTATCGCAAACATAAGGAACTCTTTAAAAGTTTTCAACTGTCATTTCGCCGATGCAATATCGGCGGATCGCTAATCGTTGGGGTCGCTCATCGCTAAATTCGCTCATTGCTGAATCGCTCGGGTCCCTCATCGCTGAAGTCGCTAGGCTGCTGCACTTCTTCACCCGATGCGCAGTTGAAATTACTTTTCAACACTCCCCTTTAATTTCAACTGCTGGGCATTCAATCATACCCAAACACTTCCTCAAAAATTCAAAGCTTTTCTGATCCAATGGCTTTGTCAAAATGTCTACTACCTGTTCCTCAGTCCTGCAATGTTCTAAGGCAATTTCTCCATTGCTCACCAATTCCCTGATGTAATGAAATCTTGTGTCAATGTGTTTTGCTCTCTTATGAAACACTGAATTCTTTGATAATGCAATCGCTGAGCTATTGTCACAAAAAATCACTGTTGCTTTTGCCTGCTCTCGGCCTAAGCTTTTCAACATTCTTCTCATCCACACTACTTGGCATGCTGCTACTGTAGCTACCACATATTCAGCCTCTGCTGTAGAAAATGCTACAATGGATTGTTTCTTAGAAGCCCATGAAATGACTCCTGAACCCATGTGAAAAACATAATCGGAAGTGCTTTTCCGGTCATCTTCACTTCCAGCCCAATCGCTATCGGTGTATCCAACTAAATCTGAATTTTCTGATACATTATATAAAATTCCAAGCATTTTAGTACCTTTGATACCTCAAAATTATTTCCGCTACTTGCCAATGTGCTTCCTTTGGCCTCTCCATGAATCTGGAAATTAAACTAACAACAAACATTATATCTCGCATAGTTGCTGTTAAATACATGAGGCTGCCAACTATGCTTTTATATAAGCTAGGATCAAAATCCTTGCTACTGTCCTCTTTGCTGAGTTTTAATCCCATTACCATGGGAGTGATCGCTGCCTTGCACTCTTGCATATTAAATCTGCCCAATACTTCATTTACATATCTCGCTT